>JAZAYU010000415.1:0-73795 GCA_038501625.1 Corbicula japonica | reverse complement strand
AGTACTTGTCCTATTAACTTAATACTTGGAATATATCATCTGCATGAACAACGCCATCTGTGACAACAAGAATGATAACTCCTGTTTCATTATTTATTTAGTTATGCCCCTTTCAAATAAAACTTTAACATGAAACTTAATGTTGCCTAAAACTTTGAAAGTACTTGTCATATTCACTTAAAACTTGGAACATATCATCTGCATGAACAACAACATAGGTTACAACAACAATCATGATAACTCCTGTTTGACTATTTTATGAGTTATGTGCCTTACACATGGAACTTAAACATGAAACTTAATTTCGCCTATAACTTTGAAAATACTTGTCCTATTCACTTCATACTTTGAATATATCATCATCATGAACAACGCCATCTGTGACAGCAAGATTGATAACTCCAGTTTTAATATTTTTTTAGTTGTGCCTCATTCGAATAAAACTTTTAACATGAGATTTAATGTTGCTCATAACTTTGAAAGTACTTGTCCTTTTCACTTAAAACTTGGAAGATATCATCTTCAGGAACAACAACATGGGTTAAAATAAGGACCATCACTTCTGTTTGAATATTTTTTGAGTTATGCCCCTTTCAAATGCAACTTTAACACGGAACCAAATGTTGACATTAACTTTTAAAATACTTGTCCTGTTCACTTAATATACAGAATATATCATCTTCATGAACATCATCAACACTAAAAACAAGAATGATAACTCCTTTTTATGAATGTCCCTTTCACATGAAACTTTATGTTGCCTATATTTTTTAAAGTTCTTGTGTTATTTACATAGTAATGGAAATATTTCATCTTCATGAACAACAACATTGGATACAACAACATAACTCCTGTTTAACTATTTTTGAGTTATGTCCCATTCAAAGCATATAACTTTGAAAGTATTTGTCGTATTCACTTAATACTTGGATTATATCATCTGCATGAACAATGACACTGGTGACAAAAAGAATGAAAACTCCTGTTTTAATATTTTATGAGTTATGCCCCTTTCAAATGCAACTTTAACATGAAACATAATGTTGCCTGTAAAATTGACAGTACTTGTTCAGTTCACTTAATTCTTTTAATATTTCATCTGCATGCACATACCAACTGGTGAAGAATGATAACTAAGGTTTCACCGTTTTTTTTAGTTATTCCACTTTCAAATGCAATTTAGGTGACTCATGTGTTCTGTGGTGTAGTATTGAAATCAACTTGAATAAAATCATTTTATTATATATGATTAAACATAGGCCACATTTCAACTTTTTGCCAGCAGGCGACACATGTGTTCCGCGGAACACAACATTCTAGTAATTTTCTAGGTATGCAAAGTTGACATCTTTGAAGCATCCAAAATAAAAGAAGAGATAGGAATGGTCCAGAGAGACTTTGTTGGTCTTGCATTACTGTTGGGATGTGACTTTGGACTTGGTGGGGTAAAGTCAATCGGCAAAGAAAAAGGCATGGAATTGTTTCGGCAGCTGAAGAATAAAGATATTGATTTGCTGGCAAGGTAATGGCGAAAGAATATCCAGGCTTATTTATTTACTCTACTCCATGGGATATAGCTTTTATCCTATAGGTGACCAGTGTAGATCTTGCTCAGCCGGCTTTTATCCCATAGGTGACCAGTGTAGATCTTGCTCAGCCGGCTTTTATCCCATAGGTGACCAGTGTAGATCTTGCTCAGCCGGCTTTTATCCCATAGGTGACCAGTGTAGATCTTGCTCAGCCGGCTTTTATCCCATAGGTGACCAGTGTAGATCTTGCTCAGCCGGCTTTTATCCCATAGGTGACCAGTGTAGATCTTGCTCAGCCGGCTTTTATCCCATAGGTGACCAGTGTAGATCTTGCTCAGCCGGCTTTTATCCCATAGGTGACCAGTGTAGATCTTGCTCAGCCGGCTTTTATCCCATAGGTGACCAGTGTAGATCTTGCTCAGCCGGCTTTTATCCCATAGGTGACCAGTGTAGATCTTGCTCAGCCGGCTTTTATCCCATAGGTGACCAGTGTAGATCTTGCTCAGCCGGCTTTTATCCCATAGGTGACCAGTGTAGATCTTGCTCAGCCGGCTTTTATCCCATAGGTGACCAGTGTAGATCTTGCTCAGCCGGCGTTTATCCCATAGGTGACCAGTGTAGATCTTGCTCAGCCGGCGTTTATCCCATAGGTGACCAGTGTAGATCTTGCTCAGCCGGCGTTTATCCCATAGGTGACCAGTGTAGATCTTGCTCAGCCTGCTCATATGCATTGTTCGCTTTTAGATTTATTCATTCAGTCTGATAAAAAAAACGAGCAGTATAGATCCAAATCAAAGGCACGGACATGACTCCTGATCTTGATTTAATTTACACTGTTTGGGAATAAAAGTGTACACATGTAGTAAAGTGATAAATTAAATGAAATATTTTCTCCTTTAATATGTTAATGTGACAATGGAAATGAAAAAAATAATTTTCCAACTAGAATAGTTAAGCCTTTTACTCCATGTATGCAGTTTATACATGAGTGACCAATTTAGATCAAGATCAGCTTGCACATCCATGCAGTATAATGAGGATCTATAGTAAATATGGAGGAAAGGGTTAAACTGACGGTTTTGCCTATTCTTCTCAATTATGATTCCAGTGCCATGAACACTTTCAACCCTTTACTTATTGTGTAGATCTAGATCAGCTGGCACATTTGAATGAGAAAAAAAAGCGATTAGTGTAGAGCCTATTCAGATGTGCCAGTTGATCTGGATCTCCACTGTCCACCAAATGAGTAAAGTGTTAACCACACTGATCCCATTCCTATTCCTTTCTGAATGCACTGACATTTCTCGCTGCTGAAGGTGTGCTCAAAACTTCACACTTATGCATTTTATCATCTGATGTATTGCTCTCTATTTTGATTGGTCAGAATTTGATGGAAATAATTGTGACATGGTGCGTCACATATATTATGCCATTAATCTTATTAATCCTTTCCTGTATAGATACACCTTTATTGCAAGGGCGAACAGTTTTGATCCAGATCAGCCGGCACATCCTGTTCGCTTTTGATTCATTACTACAAAATGTAGGTTATTTCTGACCAAAATGCGACTAGTGCAGATCCTGGATCAACACTGGTCGCACATGCATAAAAATGCCTATATATCAAGAAAAGGGTTAACAAGCAACCCTGGAAGCAGAAATACTGGTAGTTCGAATAATTTTAATTGAAGTTGTATTTAATTGTGTTAAGGATGAAAAATTACAGCCTGTTTATATAATATGAATTTACAAAAAAATCAAAAACAAGATGGAGTATACACATTTTATTTGTTGATTATTTAAATTAAAAAGGTAGGTTTAATAGGCACTTGGTAAAGTTTCTAAAGGAATAAATTTGAAAACTTTGTACATTAATGGTACATAAATCTTATGTGTGGATATATATTAAATAGGCACATTAAATGAGTGCGCTGAAATGTTTTATAGAATAAATGAAATAAATTTGGATGTTTATGAATATTAATGGTATATATTAAATGCAAATTACAAAGTAATAAAATCTTTAAAATTAAAACAAAAGCCAGTTATGCATGATCCCAGCGCCCTTGGAAAATTGACATTTCTTTCCCCCTTTACCCCAGATTTATGTGTTTTATAGCTAGTGTGAACCATGAAGATCTGAGTGGATCTGCACTGTGTACTTTCTGGTCAGAAATATCCTAACAAGTCTACACCCGAACAGTATAGATATTGATCAGATAACATGGGAGTTTTATCTACAAGATTTATTTCACTCAAAAAACAAAAACAAACTGAAATTCACAAGAAAACATAAAATAAAGCATTGTTCTATATGAATGTTTTTAGTACAATTCTTTTCCTTTGTAAATTTATGTCAAAAAAAATTATGGAACACATTCTGGCCTATCATTTTTATTTCCAGATTTAGTTTTTTTCAATTAAAAATAAAAAAGAAGGAATAAAAGCCAACTTTTTGCAAAGAACTTACATTTTTTTGTAACAAGGACCATCTTTGGTGTGTTTCAGTTAATTAGATTATACAAGGTAACCAAGCAAAACATGGGCACTGATTAATTCAGGGCTCTGCCTACTGGGCAATTCGGGCAACATGGTCACCTTGGCTTTCCAAACTTTGCCCTTACAAAAATTTGGTCAGAATTTCTGGTGGTTGGCATTTATGATAAAGGGCAGAAGCTTGCTCATGGGAAAACGGCTGAGAGTGTGAGATTGAGGGCAGATTGGGGTTCTACAAACAGGGCAAGATGCCCCATTATCATGCTATAGATACAACATTATAAGATAAGACAATTTATTTTCTTGGATATTTTTTTTAATCTTAATATACTGTCAGCCTACGTTACTTTCTTGTTCTTCTAAATTAGGGTTTCTTGTATTTAATTTCAGACTGGAAGGATGGAAAGAAAATAAAGATCTTGAAGAGATAGAAAGAAGGATAAATACAGATGTAAAGAACCAATCACACTGCAAAAAGTGTGAGCACCTGGGTAAGTGTTTGCATATACCATGTACTTATTAGTAAAACAAATGTACTGTCAACTCATAAAATGTTGTTAGAATTAATTTTTTTAAAATTTAGCTGGCTGTCTTAACCCTTTCCTCCATATATACGCATTTTTACGCTAAGCGATCAGTGTAGATCCAGATCAGCTGGCACATCCTTGCCATCTGATCAGGATCTGCACTGGACATATTTTGGTCAGAAGTGACCTAATGAATCAAAAACAGTGAACAGTTTAGATCCTGATCAGATGGGACGAATGTGCCAGCTGATCTGGATCTAAACTGTTCGCCTATGCAATATAGGTGTATCTATGGAGGAAAGGGTTAAATATATAATTCACTGTGTTATAGAATTGACTGATGTGAGGTACCTTAACCCTTTACTACATGGCTTTTTTTCCCATGGACAGACAGTGCAGGGCTGAAGGTTATAAAGCTGAGATGGGAAACCAGTCTCAAATCTCAAGCATCTGATCGGCTCAAATGGCGACTGGTCTGGCTTGAGATTTGAGACTGGTTTCCATGCTCAGTTTTATAACCTTGGGCACAAATCCTGACCAGACAGCACTTTTGCTTTCTGATTCATTAGGTTATTTCTGAACAGGTGTTGTTTCTGAACTGGTGACACAGATGTGAAAACTAATCTGGATTCTATACTGTTGGCATGTGCAATAAAATTGGTAAATATGGAGTAAAGGGTTAAAAACACAGCACATTAACCCTTTCCTCCATTTATACACATTTTTACATATGTGCAACCAGTGTAGATCCAGATCAGCCGGCACATCTGTGCCATCTGATCAGGATCTGCACTGTTCAATTTTTGATCCATTAGGTTATTTCTGACCAAAATGCGGCCAGTACAGATCCTGATCAGACGGCACGGATTTGCAGGCCAATCTGAATCTACACTCATCGCACATGCATTAAAATGCGTATATATGGAGGAAACGGTTATCATACTAAAACTGACTTGCGTTTAATTGTCTGTTGACATTTATAAATAGGCATTAGGTAATAATCTAAATTTACCAGGTATTACTCTGTCAGTTAGAGGTTAAGGCAGTACTTAGAGACAAAGTCATCAGACATTGTCCCTTTACTTTTTATGGGTTTTATTGCTCATATACTGTGGTATCATTATATTTTGCGGTGGTTTAATTTTCTCATATTTCACACTTGGGTAAGTGCGCGAAATCAAAACCTAGCGAAATCAAACCATTGAATATCTAGTCTTATTAGAATAATACAAGTGCGTGAATTTAAGCCCTCGCGAAATGTCATTTGTGTGAAATTTGATCCCCGCGAAATTAAATGATACAACAGTAATCAGGATCTGCACTGTTTGCTTTTAGATTCATTGAGTTATTTTTTGACCTAGAAACAACCTGTGTAGATCCAGAGAAGATGGCTGATTTGGATCTGTGCAAGTAGCACACACGATGAATGTAGAGTTAGGGGTTACATGCATACTTGAACCAGTAGGGAATTATTGTTGAGGTGGATAACTAAAGTTTGATTGTTCGTAATTATTTAAGGACGTGTAAACATACATGAGACATCGGGCTGCCAGGAATGTGGGACAACCACTGACTGTCGCAAGTTATGTGACATTACTTGCCTATGTGACTGGCACCAGAGAGAGGCTCTCAAGAGAACAAACAAGTTGGAAATTGGTATACGACGGAAATCTCTTGAAGATGAAAATTTTCCAAACAAAGAGGTATAATATAATGTAAAGATTATTGTTTACTCTGCATAAATATTCCTTGAAAAGGGGGGTTAAACCTCTAGAAACACTGAATTGAATTTGTGTATTTTTGCAATGCTGAAATAGATTATTATTAGTTCATGTGTTAACATTAATGTTTGGCATTCATTATATGATGAATAAAAGTGCGTTGGTTGAAATTCTGATATTGGACAGGCATTGTAAGAAATGATATTTGACATTCAGAAAAAGGAAAATCACTGTAAAACATTAAATGTAAGACTTTTGGCTATTCAGTCACTAAATTAATTAATAAACTTTGTAAAAATCAACTATGAATAATTAATGGACTGGTTCATTTTCATAGAAATATTGAGAGCCCAAGGTAAAAAAAACTGAGACAAGTCTCAAATCTTAACATCTGATTCTTCTCCATTTTCAGTTTGATGATCTTGGTCCAAAGCATTTACATATTTATTTAGCACTAAAACTGATTTAGGACTACCAAACAAGTGGTTTATAAATGCAAGGATCTGCTAGTTTTGAGATTTGAGTTGCTTAGAGCATTTCTCGCATACACAGAAGTATTTTCATGTGTTTTACCTGGGAAAGTGTTTACATTGTTACATTATTGAAATCTTAGCTTTAAGTACCAGTATTTGATGTTATGTATTAAAGTTAGTGATGTATTTAGAAAATTAGGTTTGCTTTTATAATAGGGAAATAAATTAGATTGTATACATATGCACAGATGTTATGAACAATAAAAGGAAGGCAAGAAAAAGGATCTTGCTTAAAAAATTCAGTTAAGATAGAAATATCTGTGACCTCAGAAGCCTCGCACTTCTCAAAACAGTTCACCCTCAAATTTTTCTATCTTCAATTCATGCTTTTGCAAGATACTTACATTTTTTGTTGAATATATGAAGCAGTCTTTTTTTACTTAATATGCAGATAATAAAGGAGTATTTACAACCCAAACTGTCAACTGTCACTAAAGAGGAAATCCTGGAAAAAACAATGGACGTCACAGGTCTGATTGAGTTCATGAACATGAGGCTGGGTTGGTCATGTGATGAGGTTCTTAACAAGCTGGTTCCCATGGTGATATGCAAGGAAGTGATTCTGATATCTAAAGAAGCCAAGAACAAGGACAGTCTTATGTTTGCACCAATCAGGTAGGTTCTTATAGCTTTAAAGCACCGCATGTTATTTCAGGTTTTGATTGCCATGAGCCTGAAATGGGTATCTTTTTATCCTCCAAGTTTGAGCACTTAGAAAAAAGATACACCCCTAACATGACTATTTCAGGTAAAAATTTATTCGTCATCACACCATGATGACTTTTTTATGAGGAAGCTGTGTTAAAATGTTAAATAACAGCAACAATAAATTTTAATAAATTGTGGTTGGAGAAGCATACAGTGTGTACTTTGGGTTAGCCCACAGTATTTTATGCTGAGTTAGCCTTAAATGTTTGCACTGGGTTTTCCTACTGTAACAGTATTTATGCTAAGTTAGCTTCAGTATGTACTTTAAGTTAACCTATGGTAAGTACTCGGGGTTATCCTATAGTATAGTATGTACTTTCGGTTAGCCTACAGTATTTATACTGAGTTAGCCTTCAGTGCATTCACTGGGTTATCCTATAGTATAGTATGTACTATTGGTTAACCTACAGTATTTATACTGAGTTAGCCTTCAGTGCATTCACTGGGTTATCCTATAGTATAGTATGTACTTTTGCTTAACCTACAGTATATATACTGAGTTAGCCTTCAGTGCATTCACTGGGTTATCCTATAGTATAGTATGTACTTTTGGTTAACCTACAGTATTTTTATTATACTGCAAAGAAATTTGCTTGAATTTGATTGGATAATTTGCCGTTGATGTATATCCGTATTTACGGGTCGGCCGTAGATATGAACACACGTGCCTTAATTTCCCTCTCTGGCCTCTCACCTTTTGTTGTCGTCCGCCATTTTGATTTGAATTTCCGTAAAAATGCATAATTTGAAGCCGATTTTGTAAATTATAAAGCGGTATGCTTAGGGATTACTAAACTTGTTACAAAAAATATTTGTGTTATGTTTTTAACGTTGAAAACATTCATATTATTCTCAGATTTTGTAAATAAATATCAAATCGATAATCCATTCAATTTCTATAGAAGTGACGTCATGCAGGTACATTAATGACGTCAGACATGCAATTATTGAGGTTCTAAGAGGGGAATTAAGCCGTTCGGCTTTAAATAAGCGAAATAAAAGAAAAATCTGTTTTCTAATTATTTTGGTCTGAAAAAGTCTTTGCAGTATAATAAAACAATTATTTGGTTCCTTGAAAGGGTATGTGAGGATATATTGCCGGTCTGGGTGTCATATTATCCCTCGCCTGCGGCTCGGGTAATATGACACCCAGACCGGCAATATATCCCCACATTCCCTGTCAAGAAACCAAATAACTATATAATACTGAGTTAGCCTTCAGTGCGTACACTGGGTTATCCTATAGTATGTACTTTTGGTTAACCTACTGTAACAGTATTTATACTGAGTTAGCCTTCAGTGCGTACACTGGGTTAGCCTATTGTACTTACTTGAATTAGCATTTAAGTATGTTCTTTGTTTTAGCCCTTAGTATCTACACTGGATGAGCTTTTGATATGGGTTAACCTATGATGTGTACTCAAAAGAAAAAATGGACCAAAAAGAAAACTTTATTGAATTAAATGTCACTCTACTAAATGGTCACTAAATATCTGATGCTTTATGAGTCAATCATAACTATTTAGTAATTACTATTAACAGCTTGAGTGACATGCCCCATTGAATGTTCATATTGATAATCCAAGATTTTCTTTTTGTGAACCAGTCTGGACTCCATTTAAACTATGTAATTATGTAACAGATGTGCAGGCTGATCTGGATCTACACTGTTTGTACATGCTGTATACATGTATATATAGAATTAGTGTAGACTACCTTTGAAACCATTGAAGAGGTTCTTTGATGACAGGTATTCTTTTCTCAAAAAGATGTTACTTTGTTAACTAAAATAAAAAGTGAGTCTATGTTATATGGGAGTTCATTAAAACAAGTTTTACTGTAACATTTGAAATATCTTGTTTCAGAATAAAACGGGCTTGCAAAGAACATCATGTCGAATGTTATGAGGTTGTCTGGGACAAAACAGGTAATATTTAGATTCATTCTGCTCGTTGAATTGATGAAAGTTTCTCTTGATAAGGTTTTTACTTTTCAATGTAAAACAGATGCTCTGGGACATACCTACAATATTTAAAGCAACTAACAGACAGATAGACTGTGCAAAATGTTTTGACACGACATTGAGATGCTAACAGATTTTGCCAGAAGTTGCTCTGCACTGTTGTCAAGGTTGCTGTCCCGACATACCATAAAACCATGTTATAACATAATATTCTTCCTAATCCCTTAGTCACAATTAACAGTATTCGTGAATGTAACTGCAATGAGTCATTTGTTTACAAACAGGGGGAAAGAAAAACATTTAGATTGTTAAAAAGATGGCAATCCATGAAGTCTGTAAAGCTTCACAAAATTTCGTGACCCAAATGTTTTCATACCCTGATGAAAACAGTAAGTTATCAATCCTTAAATGTTTTGGTTTTTACTCAGTATGATAAAAACTAAGATAGGAGACCAGTCTTGAAACTTTTCGAAATACAATATGATGTCACAACTCTCATAAAACACATAGAAAATGAAAAAGTCCAACATAACAATGTACAGCCATTTTACCTTATCACTGACCTTATTGATGGTCTATTTTTGATGTATTTGGTGTATCATAAGGAAAGGGTTTCATACGTAATTGATGTATTCATTTGCAGACAAAAACAACTGGACAAGTCCCACCTATTCCACCAATATTGAAGTGAAGGTAGAGAAATCAGTGTTTACAAAAGTTTATCCACACATTGTCAGTGAGTTTGAAATGGCCTGCCAAGCCAAAAAGAAATCATCAGGTACTTGCTAAACTTGAATTTTACTAGTGATTCAAAATAAAATACTTCATTTATGATTACAACAATGTTAATTCATTGGTAGAAAATAATGATTTCACACCATTTAAATTGAATTATTACCCTTGCTCTTTGAAAGGAGTAGTGCCCAATCAACAAGAGCCAGGGCTGTAACAGAAAGTTGTTTGAAAGATTTTATTACAAAATCTTCTTAGAAATCTCCACAGTTACAGTTTTTTGGTTTCTGTATATTAATAAGTGACAGTTACTGACTTTTTTAATTTGAAACATAACCTGAAATGCAAATATTTTAAATGATCCATAATTCTTGACAAAATATTTTGTGAAATTTGTAAAAGCATAAGGGGGTAGGTGATCAAACTATTAAGTGTTTAAGGTACATAAAGTTCATCAATAGTTTATGAATCAATGAATGGAGTCTACTTAGTTTTCTTGATTGATAAAGATGTAAGCAGTATCTACTTCAATAGACAGTTTTCAATTTGCACTGAAAATCTACTGATAAATTCATTTCCTTACTTTAACAGGTAAAACGAAAAAGAATCCTGAAGAAAAGGGACAGATGAAAATGACAGCATTCATCAAAGTCAAGAAAAAGTTAGATTTCAGTGAAACAAGGTCAGAAAACATTTCTTGTTCATCATCTAACAAACTGAATTTAGCAGGAACCGAACAAGAAAATAAGTTAAACAAAGGTGGTGGTAAGATGACTCCTTGCCTAAAGGCAAAGACTTCAAGAAATGTAGCAGGATGTTCTGAAGATATCAAGACATGTGTGGATGTAGTTGACAGTGGTGACGATATAATCAGAGATTCTGAAGGTAAAGGATCAATCCATGTGATGGCTGAAGATGAAGACAGTGATGTAGACTTTGTAGGTATATCTACACCAATCGAAAGTTCTACTGAGTTAGGACTTTCACCTTCAAAAAGATCCAAAATGTCAGGTATGTTTGGGAACAAAAAAAAGCAACACATTCTCCAAGAGATCTAGTTACCATAAATGTCAGATCTGTTGGTAGTGGAAAAGGTAATCGACAGTTCATAAAAGCAACAGAAATGAGCACACTTGCAGTGAATGTTACTGAAAAAGGTAATAGTGAATTAGGGCTCTCACCTTCCAAAAAAATCGAAAATGTTAGCCAATACTTGTGATTTGTCTAGTAACAAAATGAAGGCCAAAGAACAGCCAAGAAAAACAAATGGTCTAGACATTTCAGAAACTGGAAATGAGTCTGCTGGCAGAAGAAAAGCAGCTGATGAACAACGCTTGAAGGAGACAGGCACAGGTACACCTTCAGCAAAGACCACTGTTCTTGCTACTGAAAAGAGCACGGTTGGACAGACACCATCAAAAATATCACCTGGTACTTCAGATTTATCTGAAAAGAAAAGCAATAAAAAAGAGTCCCATAAAAGTAACCCAAGTACATCAAAAGGTTCAGAAATCACAGAAAATGCCAGTCAGTACAATGATGTAGGAAAAGGGGATGCAAAGTGCAGGGGAAAAACTGAAGATCTGGTTCTTAAAATGTTCAAGAAATCAGCTTCAGAAAATGGAATAAAGATAAAAAGTGGTAGTTCTGGAAAGTGTAAAAGTTCTGGAAAGAGTGAACAAGAGGTGTCAAAGTGTAATTCAAAGAATGCTATCACAAATTTCTTCAAACCTAAATCAAAGGATCAAGGAATTGCAGATGATTTGGAAGCAAAAACTGTGGAATTTAAAAGAAATGATTCAGATGCCTTTGGTTCTGTAAATGCTAATAAATAAACATCTTCCAAATAAGTTGATATTGCATGTTCTAGCTTATGGGAATAACTTACTGCACTAATGTCAACCTGTCTTTGCTGTAGGTTTATTTGAGTATAGCTGATTATTGATTAGTAGACAGACAAATGATAGTTTGTTCTATAGAAAGAAATTGTCTTACAGCAGTTTAAAGTGAAGCTTAAATCATATGTTATTTTTAATTTCCCTCTTTTACTTTTTGACAGGCTTTGTTTGGAGGCTGTTGTTTCTGAGTGTAGCTCTATTTTGTTAGTGTATTTCAATTTGTTTTGGTAAAGCTATATTTTTATATAAATCTAATGTTGTAAATAGAGAGGACAAGAACATAAACGGGATTGCCTTAAGAAATTTAAATTGTTCCTAAAATATAATGAATTATAAGTATTTTGCAAGAGGGCCGTTGGCTTGATATTATCCCGTTACTCCATAGATAAACCTTTAATGTGTGGGCGAACAGTGTAGATCCAGATCAGCCGGCACATCTGTGCCATCTGATCAGGATCTGCACTGTTCGCTTTTTGATTTGTTAGCTTATTTCTGACCAAAATGCGACCAGTGCAGATCCTGATCAGACAGTACGGATGTGCCGGCTGATCTGGATCTACACTGGTGGCACATGCGTAAAAATGTCTATAAGTTTTATTATTGCTGTTATTGGAATATATACAGTATTTCGTAAAATATAAACAAAGAGTAACTAGGTATAATTTTTATGCGATAATCTGTATTGATTTTGTTTTTCGTTTTAAAGCCACAATAAACTTGCCAAACAACATATTTTTTATTAACCAAAACATTTTAGATTTCACCTGTATGAATAATAACACAAAAAATAAACCTTACAATAAGAAAAGGGTATTATCTTACTGATTTACAGCATGTTTTGGGCGTTTTTCGGATCGTTTATTTTGTTTACAAAACAAACAGCGAATCTTTCCGAGCTCATTTTCGGCAACTCTCGGCAGGCGAAGGTCGCTAATTATACAGAATGACGTCACTGCGTTCTTACGGCCCACTTACGGAAAAACCGATAACTTTTCGCCGAGTGATTGTAAACATTGGTTAGTAATTTTGTGGGCTACAAAAATACTATTCGGACCGGGTCTCAATGATTGGGGATTATTTGAGGACATAAATATTTGGTCATTTATACTTTCTTTTGAAAAGGGTCAACGTGGTTAATTAATTTTCACAATGAAAAAAAAAACGTTTTGGCAAGTTTATTGTGGCTTTAAATGTTGCTGTTGTTAGTATGCTGAATTTGGAAGGCAACTTGAAAATAAGTTTAATTTTGTCATTTTGTATGATTATAATTTAAATTTGTAACCTTTTTGTAGACTAAATAAAGAGTTTATTATTATATGAACAGATCATGTGCTTTGAAGTATAACTTTTTCTAGTCTAATGATTTTGAGTGTATTTTTAATGTACTTTTTTTGTTTTGTATTCTAATGCTATTATTCAGATGGCATTTATCATGTATATTCAAGAGAGGTTAAGGCATAAGATTGTAAAACTGAGATTGGAGACCAGTTTCATAACTCAAGCCTCAGATTGGCAAACTAGTCTTCATTTCAACTAGTCAGATGCTTGAGATTCGAGACTGGTCTCCAGTGTAGGTTTTATGTTCTTGGGCACAGTAATTATTATCTTTTCTTGGGATTATAAAATATGACAAAGGATCTGACATGAGTTGTCATGCTTCACAAAAATGAGTTCAGGAAATTTTTTATTAATTGAGGCTGTGGCAACTAAATAATAAACATCTTGAATAAGTTTATTAATGTGTGTGTGTTAGGTAATTCGTATTGCATGCTTCAAAAATAATGAAATAAGAAAACACAACTGGGTATTTCACATAAAAGGAATCTGCACATGGACATCTTAAGCTTATTTAAAATGTGTTTAAAACTGTTGGCTTTTACTTCTACATGTATTTACAATAATGTTCTAAATCTGATATTATACTTGTATTTCATATACATGTACAAGTAGATCTTCACTTGTGTTATTTTATTGTTTATGTGCTATGATGGATTGTTTTGTATTTTCCATATATTTATGTTACTTTAACTTTTTTTATTTAAAATCATTTTCAGTAATAATTGGCTTTTTTTTAGTTTTATGCTAGTCATTGCTTTTTATTTAAGTTACCTTATTAACTATGTCATAAATGTTTTCAAACAATTTTTACTTTAAACACTGTATTTACCCTTTTGTAATGCTCTAATATGTATTCAATTTTAAAACGTAAAAGTGTCTTCTTATAAAATGATATACTGAATTGAAAAAGAAATGCATATTGAAGGCGATTATGTATTAACTGCCGACAAATCATACACTTAAACAATATTCTAACTACACATGTCATAAATATTTCTCTGCATGGAATTGGAGTACATTCTTCAAAATAGGTATATAATAAGATAAATCAATTTTAGGTCTTTTTTATGAAATTGTCATAAAAATTCAGCTTGTGGGTATATCAACCAAGAAAACTCCATTGATGCGGGGGTAGAACCAAAAGTCACACAATTGACCATAGCTTATCTAAAGAGGGAATAGACAAACTAGATAAAACGTCTGACAGAAACAAATTATGCAGTCACACAAAGAATTGCATAAAATTGTTCAGATTTGCTTTAGAATCCATATTAAATAAGAAATCATGGAAAATATACCCGCTACTGACGATTTTGTGACTTTGCTTTTACCCACACCTTTGATTAAATGTCAGTGATTTTCAAAATCATGTAGGGAATTTAATAGTTATTCCATGAAAAGAAGTGAAAATAATGTATCTTATTACATGTTAAGTTTAAGAATACTTCAAATGCATGCTGAGAAATTGGAAACAAATGACCTCTGTGGTCAGACAATTGATAAAATGTAGTTTTGCAAGCCTAGTGAAAGCAAAAAATATATTAAGGTGGCTAGTTGGGTGCTATTAAATATCTTGGGGCGCGCCACGGGAATAGGTACCTTCGGTCATATTTTGTGACATTTTAGTTGTTACTATATTTAGAAAGAACTAACAACTATCTATCAATTGCTCATAACTAACAAGTGCTTTTCTTACACATTTTGACAATAAAATGACATTTTTAACGCTAAATGCATAATAATCAATGTCGTCTGCTGAACTTTATGACGTAATTTCAATGATTGACGTCAATTGTCCGAAGGTACCTTTTCCCGCGACGCGCCCGTTATTATACCGGTAATTAAATAATAATTGTTGGGGGATGGGGTGGTCATTTTCATAGAAGTATTTTTCTGGCTGAAATTGTTAATCTGGAGTGAAGAAACTAAAAAAAAACTAAGATTGTTTCCTGTTTTCTTATTTCCTTTACAGCCTATGGAATTGTGCATGTCTATTTCTGTTTATTATATACATATCTTTCTTTGATTTACTGATTATTATTTTCTGCAAAGTTTGAGGGTCTACCTTCTATATACAATGTATTTCATATGTTTGTCTTTATTTTATTAATAATTGTTTTCTGCAAAGTTTGCAGGTTTATCTTCAATATTTCTGCATGATTACTAAATTAAATTTGAATCTCCCATTTGTATTTCTATTTACTGAGAGTTTTGGGGTATTCTGTTTTAGACTTTAAAATGTTTTATTTTTTACCGGTATTTTTATAAAAAGGTTTTCTTTTAAGACAGTTTGCAATTTTAATAATATACAAGTGTTCGTCTGTCATGATATTAAAACAGCTTCCAATTGTGTTTGATCATTTCCATGAGATCAAGTTGTTAGTTTCTACAACTTTTTCAGTTTTTTTATTTCCACAAAGTTTCGAGAAATAGTGTCTTTAACAAAAATTTGTTAAAGTCTGTACTATATAACTGCATACACTATGTCTTAACAAATACTTTGTTAAACATAAACTAAATTGTTTTGGAGAAATATCAAGGCTAATAAGTAATAATTGTTTGATGTATTCAAATATTTTGACTGGTGAATGTTATTGCATGTCATTCATTTAACATATTTTGTACTTAAATGTCTCAGTTTATTTTTACATTGATTTTCCATATAATACTACTGTAGAATCATGATATTTTGCGGCGGTTTAAATTTTACATATTTTAACTGTGCAAAAGTCATACCTTTGTGAAACTGAACATCTAGTCAAGAACAGTACAAAGGTGCAAATTTATGCCAACTCAAAAAATGTCATTTATGCCTTCTGCGCTAAATTTTATCCATATGAATATTAATTATGCTACGGAATGCTAAACAACAGATTGTCAGTTAAGTAAAATAAGAAAAATAAAATAAAAAAATTTCCTGCTGTTTTGATTAGATTTCTGGTTTTCTGTCAAATATTGTTTAAAGTACAGAAGAAACAAGAAATTTGGAATACGTGTAATAATTACACAGTATAAACCCAGGAAACAACTTTTGCAAATTATTGAATCTGGGTTCATAAGGCACATGGTGGAAATACTTAAAAATTTTGTCTCATGACGGGGCATTATATTGCATCATTAACATTAAAAAATTATTTGTAAAATTACACAGACTTTGTAACTTTCAACATCAACATGGCAAGATACAATTTAATACCAATAATATTTCTGTTGCTAGTAATTTTGTAGAATACCTGGTAATTTTATTGAATCTTGTTTTTTGATTTTAATTGTCTTGGAAATTGTAAAGGTGATAATTTAATATCAATGTGTTAAACGTGTTAAACTTGACAGAACCTTAGTAAAGTGCAAAAGCTGTGCCGAGATGCATCATATCGCTTATCAACTATTTTAAAAGACCAAAGGATTTATGTCGTACAATTTGTGATAGGTAAATTTTTATTTTGACAACTTTGCATTCAGCTTTTTGGAATAAATAATGAAAGAATCAGTTTTGACTGTTTCTTCCTGATCCTGTTTGTCTCTAGATTGACTGTTTCTTCCTGATCCTGTTTGTCTCTAGATTGACTGTTTCTTCCTGATCCTGTTTGTCTCTAGATTGACTGTTTCTTCCTGATCCTGTTTGTCTCTAGATTGACTGTTTCTTCCTGATCCTGTTTGTCTCTAGATTGACTGTTTCTTCCTGATCCTGTTTGTCTCTAGATTGACTGTTTCTTCCTGATCCTGTTTGTCTCTAGATTGTTGTCTTTGAAGATAAAACTCGTTTATAGCAGACCTACTTAAAACTCAGTAGTACACGAAACAAGAAAATTAATGGCCCCGCACTTTCACAACATTAAGCCATGATTTTAGAGCTGTCCTCTATTGAATTTTATAGGTTTACCGTCATTACCGGACCCAGTATCATGCACATTTTAGAAATTCTCGCTCATGATCAGTTTGGCGCTACAGCCCATAGAGTTGTGAACCACGGCTTAACCTTATGAATTCAGAGTCATGGTGACACCATTTTATTCCACCGTCAAAGACATGAAGTGGTGTTATGGAATCACCAATAGCGGACGGGCAGCGTCTTTGACAGAGCATAACTGTTGACTTGAAACTACCTAGGTGGGTAAATCTTATTGATACGGAGTGCAGTGCACAAGAACCATCCTTTTACTCTTCATGATTTTTGAGTTAATTTTCGTTGTTTAATTTTCTTGTCCGCAGCTAACACTATCAAAGCTATTGATTTAAAACTTCCAAGGCTGATAGATAACATCGGGCTACAAAAATGTATCTAACACATGATAAACATCGCCTTTACTTGAACCAATGTTTAACACGTTTTCGTTGAGGAACCAACAGGCGCTGTCGTTGCGGAACACTTCGTTACTCGCGTCAACAACCATTGGATAAAGCTCCAAAAATTAATTTTCCATACGCGTTACAATAAGTTTACAATAATGATGCACAGATGTTACAAGATTACATGTACGGTGTAAATAAAAATGGATTGGGTTTGAAATCAGTGTTACACGGACAGTTGCTTAAAAATGGATAATGGCTGAAAAAGTTTAAACTTTTAGTTGCAAACACATTGACGTGTAACGTATTTAACAGGCAGTTACGTTTGTAATAATGCACAGTGTGTCGGTAATTCAGACCAATTCCGTGCGCTAGATGATACATGTAATATACTTTAAAGTATGATAAATCTGTTTTTATTCAAAACAATGCAAATATCGCCGCTACGCGTGACTTGTCTTAAATGGGGTATAATTCGATCTGGGTCTTCACCAGGAAGAGTGCATGTGTACTGCCAGAAATTTAACATGCAAAGCCTAATTATATAACAGATCGTGATTATACTTCGTCTATGGATCAAATGACGATAGATCAATAGCGTTTTTATGATTTATTAATGTTTCGTGATAACAAAAGAAACATGATTTTAAATGGCAGTGTTTCAGAATGGAAGTGGTTAAGACCTATATATTACTCCTCGCTATATTAAACCTCGCTTTTTATACGAATAGATCAGCTTAGATAGAAAATATGAGAAAGACAACATTTTACTTGTGTTTTGGATTTTTCTGTTTAATATTTGCAGGTAAGAATTATGTAATGGTTAGTGTTTAATAATGAGCGATTTAAAAATTTAACTGACCAGCCCGGTGCATCCCATTTTAATTCGATATGCTAGGGAACAAACACTACTTGACATTGTTATTAAAATTAAATTTGGCAAATCTAGTTTCACTAACTTCATACCGTAAATCATTTATTATGCTTTTTACTGTTTTATAGAAATAAATTTCCCAACAATTCGAAAAAAAACTGCAATGCCATAGGAGAGCATTTTATTTCAACCAATAATAAGTATTGCTGTTTTAACATCTAGTTAATAGAACTCTTTTTCTGATGAAATTCATTTGATTGGCTAGCCCCCTATTCTTGTGGATTCATAATTGTGTGTGTGTGTGTGTGGGGGGGGGGGGGGGGTTCTGATAATTATTTAGCATACTGTAAATCATAAGTTCTCTGCCGAATCGCATAACGATTTAAATTTATCCTTTGGTTACGGCTTTATTTGAGAAAAATGAGACTGTGTATCTTGATCCTTCGTTAGTAGTTGAAATATAATATTTTGTCCAATGGAAATTAAGTATTTTTCAAATTGTTATAAAATTTATATCTATAATTCAGTCATTTAGTATATGTAAGTATGCATCATTTATTGATTTTATCCAGTAAGTAAATCAATATACTTAATAATAATAGTTACGTTGAATTAAAAGCAATGTCGTCTGCTCAACTTAATGACGTCATCTGAAGAATGAGGTCAACTTTAGTTTGCAAAGACATCAATTTCGTTGACGTTTTTCATATCCGGTGCCAACTAGGAACTTCCGTAAGCTTCCTCAGCACTGGCTTAAATATATTGTTTTGCTAAACACCAAAAGATATAAAAATTTGTTAAAGTCATGCAATTTTATTACACATGTACCAGGGACACTTGCCAATGCGTCTGACGACCACGAGGATAGGGACGAAAGTGACGACAGCGATGAACTCGTAAGCTGTTCTTACTATCTCCATGGCGACAACACACAGCCAACTGACGTCATGTTCTGCAAACACGGTTGCTGTGGAACACTAGAAGACCAGAAATGTTGTCAAAAACATGACCATGAAAGGTAAATGCTAATGACAGATAATTTGCATCTAGCATAAAGAGTTGGTGTTACTGTAGACATGTTTCACTGCAGTGTGGCGGCCGTTAAAAATCTCCCCGTTCATAGAGTTAGTACTGTAATAAGTAAATAATCTGTTACCGATTTCATGCAATGATGATAACGTTTATCAGGTTTATCCGATCAACATTTTTGGGGCTGTGCCGGCTAGATCAGTCGGTAGCTTAGTCGGAATTGCATGGCTAGGCGATGTCGCCATACGGTACGGTATGCTCCTTTGTAGAGTCAATATCATTTAAAATTCAAGTTAGCGCTATTTGTGAAGTGTGGCGGCTGTAGAAAATCTCCCCGTTCATATAGTCAGTACTTTTATACTTTTATCAGTTAATCATTGTGCTCAAATGTCATGCAATGTGATTACGTTGAACACGGATAAATATCCGTTGAACCTATTTGGGGGTTGTCCCGGCTAGCTCAGTCGGAAGCGTAGTCAGAATTGCATGGCTAGGCGCTTTCGCCGTACGGGTTCGATCCCCAGTAGAGGCAATATCATATAATACTGTACAGTTTCTACTTAAAATACAGATTTCATAGGTTTTAAAGATTAATTAATTTGTCGTCTCAACATGGTATTAGTACGTTTTGCCCCTGTTTAGTGGCACTAAACAAACTCTCCTCGGTTATATATCAAGCGACTTTGATGATTAACCTACAAGCGGTGGTAGTGACGTCATACATTTTAATCATCGATATATTTTCTAGACCGGTATGCATGTAATGCTCTTTTTTCACTTATATTGTAGAGGCTTATCAGTTCCTTTCATCATACTTCTGTCAGTGGTAGGCTTCTTTGCTGTAGTGATTGTCATCATCGCTGTTGCCTGTGTTTACAAGCACAAACAATCATTACACAAGAGGCAAACGTCTCCTGCTCACGTCTGGCATCTTGGTGGACTAGGTACATATTTGACTTCTTTTTCAGTTATTTAAGCAATAAAATTTGAAATGAAACCCGATTGTGGAAAGAAAGAAAAAAATCCCTGGGTTGACACTTCGAAATAATAGAAACCAACAACGATTTTAACAAAATTTTAATATTAAGCATTTGAAAAAAACACTAATATGAAGATAAATACGTGTACGAGGTGCCGTTTTGCTGTAAAAAATGCTGTATGAATAGTAGAAAGGCAAAATTGCATAATATTAAAAGAGTAATTAAAATCGAAACAAAAACCACAGAATGCACATGATTTTTTAAAAAGTACCAGTCATCATAAAATGTACTTAAAGTATTGAAGTTTTTATTTCCACATTTTTGTTAAACTCTCCAAATTAATGGTACCTTAAAGTGTATATGTATTTGTGTTTATTTCAGATAAAGTAGCCCCGCAAAATATTTTCTACACCGAAAACGAAGGCAAAGGTGGAAAGGATGAAAAAATATCGCAGCCATTCACAGAAATAATGAATGATAACCTCGGTGATATGCTCCCTAAAGGCAAAGAACGCTTCACCGATATGCATTCTAAAAACAACGAATACTTTGTTAATATGCGCCCTCCGCCAAGGTACTCCGAGCGCGAACATGAAACGGAAACGGAAGTGACACCATGTTTTGACGACAACCAGCCTCCTCCTTACACTGTTGCAGTTTCGATGATCCATCCGTAAACCAAAGAGTTATAAATTGTAGAAATAATGTTATGAATTGCTCGAATTGTAAACTGATGATAACAATTTTATCCAATCGCTAGCTATTCTCGTTCAATCAGCGAGTCTTTACGAGATCTCGAAAGTAAGCCGGCGAATAGACTGATACATATAAAAATAGTACAACCGCATCTGGTAAAAATGGTGTTAAACTTACAAAATGTACCAAAACCATGAACTTTGAAAAGCAAACGTAAAGTATTTCCGAAACACTTTTGTTTTTACGAAGCGATGTGATTTTAAATACTTCCGCAGTTTTGATCGGAGAATCTCTAAGATCGTCCGCGATTGCGTTTGATGCGTGAACATATTACACTATATTAACAATATATGTAGTATCTACACAAATGTCTAATCAACTCAATCTAATAAAACATTGAACAACAATCTAACATGTCTAATTTATTGATTTGTGATATCGGCAGAAATGGAATTTATTATGTTATAATTCTTTACTCTTAAGACGATATGCATTCCTTTGAAATATTTGCATGTTTGACCCGTTGAGCACATAAATAAATTGCAACGGGTACACTAAACTGAAAGTTTGAAAAAAAACTTGCCTGTTTTCTGCTTTAACAATCATTCTATAATTTCTTCATAAAATGCAAGTATTCAATAAAATGCAGTTGGATTTTAATTGTTTTTAGTGTACAGCAAGTGTATCTAGCAAGCACGGATGCACATTTCTGTTTCTTTAGTTCGTTGATTGTCTTTAGTATATAAAAATGTATCTGTTTGGGTTTTTATAAATGAATGTTAATTGTTTGCTATCATTATTGTCCATAACTATATATAACTTCAAATTACATTTTTTTCTGAGATGGTAACCTAGAGCTATATAAATTGATTAAATTTAACAC
Organism: Corbicula japonica; assembly: GCA_038501625.1. Taxonomy (NCBI): domain Eukaryota; kingdom Metazoa; phylum Mollusca; class Bivalvia; order Venerida; family Cyrenidae; genus Corbicula; species Corbicula japonica. Next base: position 51,598 of record JAZAYU010000415.1, on the reverse strand, counting down.
ATTCTTGCCATCTTATTTTTTCAATTTCCCGGATAATCAGTCCATAGCGTAACAATAAAGACCTGTTACCGATTTCTACCATATGACTTGTCATTTTGAATAATAATTTAATTTTATAAGGCAAATGAGATGACTGCATCCAAAGCACTGTGTCTTATTAGAAGTTCAGGACTGAACTTAAAGCCGGACAGCATTATAAATTCCAAACATATTTTAAGACGACTGAGATGTTTTCCGGTTTCATATTATTATGACGTGCGAACTGTTTGCGGTTATAGAACGAAAAGCTGTCACTGAAAATCGACATTATGCACTTTAAAGGTAGTTTTGAAATCAAATTGTTATACAAACTTAATTGAATATGCTCGTGGAAAAGAGATGATCCTTACCACAAACGATGTGGAAGATGATAATGTTCATTTGTTTGTAGTCTGTAGTTAATACCTCAAGTGATAAACAATTTACAGTGAAAATGGGGGACGTAAATAATCTGGTATGATGGTATAAATATTTTTAAATAGTTTTTATGTTGTCTAAAAACTGAGTGACGTTATGTTATCTCGGGGTGATGCATTCATCTGACAGTCAATGTCTACAAGTACACACTCAGATTGTGGTGTGTGTAGGCTGTGAAAAATCTCCCCATACATCCAATCAGTGCTGTCATAAGTTACGTCCAGGTTTTTACCAGAGTCTAGGTGTACGTTTAAATAGTTTTTCTTTTACCCTAATGTCTGAAAACAAAGTTCTTAAATATTTAAACAACCTTAGCTCAAACAAAGCTACAGGCTTGGATGGTTTGCCTTCACGCTTTGTCAAGGATGCAGCACCCATTATTGTAAGCCCCCTTACACACATTATAAATTTGTCACTTATCCAAGGGAGAGTACCTAACGATTTAAAGATTGCTAGAGGTGTTCCCCTTTTTAAAAAGGATGACAGGTTAAATGTTGGCAACTATCGACCAGTATCTATTTTAAATATTATTTCAAAGGTGTTAGAAAAAGTTGTATATGATCAGGTGGAGTCATATTTTAAAGAAAAACATTTGTTTTATAAGTTTCAATCTGGTTTAAGAAGTGGATTTTCAACTGACTCATGTCTCTTATATTTAACAGACTTCATCAGATTAGAAGTTGACAAAGGCAATGTTGTTGGCATGGTTCTTTTAGATCTACAGAAAGCCTTCGACACAGTCAATCACTCAATTTTGCTAAGGAAACTTAAAGCTTGTGGCTTAGGTGATAGTATTTGTAATTGGTTTAAGTCTTATCTGTCGGACAGACAACAACTGATAGATATTTCTGGCACTTTTTCCAGTCACTCGTTAATTACATGTGGGGTTCCTCAAGGCTCTATCCTTGGCCCTCTGCTCTTTTTAATTTATGTTAATGATATGCCAGCAGTTGTTAAAAATAAACTTCTACTGTATGCTGATGATTCTGCTATTTTAGTCTCGGGTAAAAATGTTTCTGATGTTGAAAAAGCTTTGTCTGATGATTTACTAGGTGTTAGTCAATGGCTGATAGACAACAAACTTTCTTTACACTTGGGTAAAACTGAATCAATATTGTTTGGATCCAGACAGAAGCTCAGATCACAACCTAATCTTAACATTATTTGTAATGGTACTACTATCAGTCACACTTCCTCTGTTAAATATCTAGGTGTTAGCTTAGACCAACTTTTATCTTTTAAATTGATGGCAGAATCTATTCTCAAAAAAGCCAATGCCAGGTTAAAGTTTCTCTACTGAAAGAAGGATTTTCTCAATAAACACATAAGAAAACAACTAGTTATGTCACTAATTCAATGTCATTACAACTATGCGTGTTCAGTGTGGTACCATAGTCTTACTCAAACCATCAAAAACAAACTTCAAACAACTCAGAACAAGATGGTTCGATTTATTCTCAATCTGGATAGCAGGTCACATGTTGGATATGAGCATTTTAGGTCCCTAAATTGGCTACCTGTGCAGAGTAGAGTTGAACAAATTATGCTATGCCATGTTTTTAAAATTAATAAGAACTTGGCTCCAGAATATTTGAAACAGCTTTTTACTTCAGTAGCTTCTAGTCATAGGTATAAAACCAGGCTGAGTACAAAAGGAGGCTATTGTGTTCCCAAAGTTAAATCTTTTGGCTCTAAATCTTTCTGTTATATGGGATCCAAATTGTGGAACAAACTTTTGCCAGAGATAACGGAAACCAATAAGTATTATGTTTTTAAAAAGGCTGTAAAAGAGGTTTTATTAAACATAAATAGTAAATATAAGTAACTTTGTCTGTGATATTGCCAACGATAGTGATTGAATTTACTGTGAGATACATGAAATGCAGTACATTTGTATTTATTACATAAATTTTCAATTTAGTCAATAACACAAGCCTCTCTGTGTCATGCCCCCATTTTGTTATACAGGACCACGATGGAAATAAGAATTACAGTAATGTAGTCTTTTTCGTGTTATCCTGGGTTAGGAGGCATAACATGGGTAGTTATTTAATTTTGTGTTTTATGTAAAATGAAATTATCATTGTTGTTTTAATTTTAGTAACTATTAATGTTTTTATTTATAATTTACATTATTTTTTTTTAGAAATGTAACTAATTTATTTATAATTTGTATGTTTATGTAATCCTACTCCATGTATGATCTCTATTTTACCGAAATAAATCAATCAATCAATCAATCAATCAGTCCTTTAAAGGTCGTTGAGTATAAATTATCCCGCACAGTCTGTCGATCATAAGTTTTTACAACAGCATTTAGTTAATTTCAGCCTTGCAGACAGAACACAGTTTGTCTGCGTTCGACAAACGACATTGCAAATGAGAATCGTGGAGACTTGGTTTTACTTGCATGAAAGGCAGCAATTAAGTAAACACGCTTTGCTGGATTTATGTACTTTCAATACTGATTGTATTTAAGTACGTAACTTCACGTTCATTGACTCTGACGAAAGGGTCAGGAAATTTGTTTTATACAGCAGATTTCAATCGGTCCACATCAGACATCAATGGCCTTATTTTTCATATATGCACAAACTTAACGACTAACTTCCTTTATGGTATGGTTTTTTTGTAGATCTTCAAACCTTACCCTTTAAGATACACATAGAGTGCATCTTTTCTTCTGTGATTCACGTATTAGTGAATAAGCACCTTTAAATTAAAATACGGGTACATGTAGTCTTATTTAAAGAAACATAAAACTTGAAAATGAGCGTTTCAAGTGATGTCAAGCGCTGATAATAATATTATGATATGATAAAAATGGGGCGCGTCACGGGAAAATGTTATTTTACATGAAAGAAATAACTGGTATTTATCTTTTTCAACTCACATTTGACTATACAATGTTATTTCTGCTGTACCTTGCATAATAAGTAAAGTCCTCTTCTTAACTTCATGTCGACGGCTGCTTTCCGAAGACCACTTTTCCCATGACGTGCCCAAATGGCCTCATTTATTTGATAAGATATTTGTCGTCTAATCAATACTTAACTCAGGACTTTGCAACACACATTTTTAAACAAAAATGGAGGAACACATATACTTTGAATAAATATTTTTTCAAGCTTAGTCTTTGTGATCGGTGTGTGTCTATTCTATTCATGTAATTAATCTATTCTATTCATGTAATTAATGTGGACTTATCGGAATATACTTTGAGAAGATGCCACATATTTTAGAGGTAAATATCACCAAGAACCTAAAACTGGTTGTTATCTGAAAAGAATTAGGAGTACATTTCGCCTTTAAAATTATTTAAGCGATACATGTGACTGAAGCTTGTGCTATCTGTCCCTCTTATCTGTCCATTGTAGGTCTCCGTCAGCAAACACTTTTAAAAACTTATTAAATACAGTGTTTGTTGTACATGAATGACCTTTGACTTATAAAAATACACATTTTCTAGTCCTGCAATGATAAACAAGAACTGATATTATCACAATTGAATATTTAATCAGAAAAGAAGAAATCAAACTGCTAGTTTATCGATCAAATGCAGACACGTTCGACATAATAAATTCTGGTAACTACTTCCAGCTTGAAGAATAATATTCATCATCAGGTCGAGCTTCATCGGGCCAATAAATATTGTCCAATAATATTACTTTTAAGTCACAAATTGTTTTTTTTGTTATATTTTGATAGCAGTATTTACCATAAATAATGAATTGATTACAAATGTATGACAGTCATTTTCTTCGCCGAATTATCGTTTAACACTCACTCTACGACTTCTAGCGATTAATATAAAAAGTACTCGTAATGAGCTGTTACTGTTAGAAAACAAAATATAACAATGTTTCAAATAACTGATATTGAAAACCGTATATAACAGATATAATACATGTAACCTCAAGACTTAAATGTTTGAATGAAGACAAATTAACTTGAGACTTGGATAAAATTTCACTTAATTAAACATGTTATCTGGTCTAGTTTATCAATTCAAAAGCTACTCATTGTAACAGTGTTGTAACAATTATTCCAAACGTATAAGCAGTAATTAACAGCATGGAAAATTCAAATGCAACATGAAATAAGGCAGCAAGACAAAAGGTGTTTCGAGAATTTCTCAAATGATATACACACTCTTTATTTCACAAAAAGTAATGATTTTTATGCATAATGTTCCAAATAAGTAGGTTGATAAAAAGAAAATTAAAGGAGTGAAATAAAAAAGCGTGCAATATAAATTAACAAAGACATTGTGCAAAGAACGAAGAAAAAACAAAATATAACAAGCAAAACAAACAAAAACAAAACAAACAAAATAAAATATTTTTTATAAAAGCATTAATAAGGTAACAACAGCATATGAACACAAAATAGACACAACTTACAAGTCTGTTTAATAGGCATATGATTATGAATTAGTTTATGTATGGTAAATTACTGGAAACATGTCTATATAATTTTTTACGTCAGTCACACGACTACCCCTCGAAGAATTCGATTAGCTTTTACAAAACGCCGGATGACTCGTTTTTAGCAGGTTTTTCTTATAAAATGCGATTTTTATCTCAATATTGTGATGAGCACTATAAAAGTTAATCACAATTTTACCATAAAATTATACAATCATTAATTTTTGTTGAATTGATCGAGTTAAAACAAAATGTAAAAAATGGCAATGTCGTAGAATGCTCTTCTCTTGATGATACTACATATCCAAAATATCCCAGTTAACTACGATGAAGGCTTTGATTGGTTGGTGACATACTGGACATGACTTGTAATGTGTCTGGCAATATTGACAAACGAGGAGGTGCCCACATTTCCTGAAAACGACATCTCGAGGATGGTCGAGGCAAATCAGGCACATCATTTCCGGCGGAAGTCGTGACCGCTTTGTTTCCATGGCAAGTTTAATAATAGCTTCCTGAAAATATTTAATTTATATTATCTTGTTAAATTTGAAGGAGGTAAAATAACATCATACGAAATTCTTTTAATCAAACTCCGATTAGAGAATTAAAACTTATTTTTGTTGAAAAGAAAAAAAAACAGACACGGTATTAAAAGATTTAACATCGTTGTTCCAAACAAACTGTTAAATATATCCTTCATGCTGAGGGTTCTTGAATGTTCGTAAATTTGGAGATGTGAGGGACGTAACCGCCATTTTTTTATTTGATTATCTTTGACAATTTGCATTTTATCAAAGGGTCATTGTTCCGTGCGTATTTTCATTACTTCTACGTCTATTCTATGAAAAAGACGATTCTTACAACAACAAAAAAAGCAGGATGAGAAATGCGCTACCAGTGAAAATAATTATTGTTATTTAAAAAAAAACAATTCTTTAAATAAATTTGGTCAATCACAGTCTGACGTGCTGTTGTTATGGTTTTGAGACGAATAGAAGTAAACCAATGAACTGTATGTCCTTCGTGGGCGAAGTGGAGAAATACATCAAATTTTAATCAAGGTTGATTTGAAAGGTGTTCGTTGGTTTTAGCAAATTACGAAATGTCGACATACAGGCTATGTGCCACCAAGAAATCCGTAACTGCTGTAAAAATATCAACTAAATGGAAATCAAAATTAGATTCCAAAAAATAAGGAAGTACATGATCAAAGTTATCTGAACAAGGGAGTTAATTTAAATTTGTTTAGTATTTGTGTTTTCAAGCAGTTTTTCCCCTTGTGGATGTAACATTAGCCTAAGGTACAATCATGATACTATTCTCTTTAGATAATGTGACCGTGAAATCATCTAAGACAAGTGTAGCAGATGCCAAATATACTAGAAAGCTTCTAGACTATGTTCTACATTCAGGCTACACTCGGGGCCATTAACATATCTGTGCCTCCAGAAAATGGCAATAACTCGTAAAAATCAACAAAATGAAAACAGCTTTGAATATGCGCATGTTTGCTAAGTACACAGTATTCGTGTATTGTTTGATTGAAATTTAGATTAGTATATAGAAGATTTTGATTTTTCGGATGGCCAACTCGTCAAATTACAATTTATTCGGTAGAGTAAGAAGAAATCTCTGGAAGTCCGAAATACGCGCACTTCCTTTAACCGATGTGCCGCCTGGATTGTGGGTGCGTGATTAGTACTTGCTTTATCATGATATAAATGTTTATTGTTGTTTTTTGTGTGCAGCAATCACAGTTTTAGAGTTATTATTTTAAATATTATTAGTAATATAATAATTAAATTTTATCCTGATGTTCAAATGCAAGCAATGTATGTGGGAAGTTCATGCTTAACATTGTCTGTGTGGTATCGAACAGTTCGTAAAAGTTGTATAGCTTATTTGTCCTGTTTATAGCATTCAGTATGCATGCTTGTATACACACTTATTGCCGATTTTCTAACTACACCGAATATATTATTTTAATTTCTCAGGCAGCGTGGTTTCGGAGTATACTCTTAAATCTTGAAAAATAAGATACAACGTATTCAATTCTAATTTATGAAATAACCATTTTAATCCCTACATGCTTTTAGAAACCTCTGACAAATCGCAGGAGAAACGTAATGAAGTCTTCATAAGCGCAGTATGATGGTCTTCATGAGGCGAGAGCGTAGAGCTTGCTCAAAAAGAGAACACAGTGAACGCGGCCGCGGGTCGGCAACAGTCTGCGAAACATCGTATTAGAAGCGTGTTAGCAGCGCGTTTGACACAGGGGCATCGTAGTAAGGTCGTAATAAAGACCATAATCGAGCGATTTGTTCGATTTTGACGCCAAATGGCCCCGATCCGCCTCAATCCAAAACATTTTCAGATCATGGCTTGATCGGGGATCATCGAATTTCTGTGTGAACGGGGTGTTAAATATTGATTCTAACATAAATTTTGAAACACTTCTATGCGTTTTTGCAATAATGCGGAGAAATAAAACTATTTAAATTGCTGTAGTTAGAACATCGGTTAAGTATAAATAAGTTATCTTGTTAATGCTTACCTGAGTCAATTTATTGAAAGATTTGAATTAATATAAAAACAAATTTAGCGCGATAATGGTTTATAAAGCTTGAATTCTGTATAAAAAAATAGACAGCGATTCTAAGGGATCGACCGTTTTGTTGTTGTTGTTTTTTTTTTTTTTTGGTTATTGGAAAAACAAAGACTTTGCTGGTTTAAAGTTTAAACAAAACTATTAAACAATATTATTGCTATGCACAATGATATGAATATATTATACTAAAAATAATGAACAAATGTACAGTTTCTACAGCGGTAAAGTTTGAACGAACTAAACATAAGATTAGTTTGTCTCACTAAACAAGAAGCTTTTGCACTATAAAACAAAATCTTACCGATTGTGCCTCAAACAGGTTGTAGACATCATGGCGTAGTTGCTCCGGCAAATGTTCTTCTGTTTCCTGCAAGATTACACGTACCGACGAGGCCATGGCTTCCTCCATATTCGTTACCTCAAGCCTGAAACTGTTATTTAATGTCTGGCGCGCCACCGTACCATACTCCATGATGTTGATAGGCGTTGCCATTGCTTATAATTCACACCTCTCAGCAAATGTTGAAATTAAATTGTATTTAAAAATTTTAATTAAGTGACAACTTCAAATCTTACATCGACTTATGAGCCGATGGACAAGAGCGAGCCTTTTCAAAGCCGTCTTTATCTGACTTATATCCGATAAATGCCAAAGGGTATCACGGTATATCAATAATACAAGGTTTTGTATCAAGCATACTTAAACAGGTTTCATATTATCGCTCTAAATCATCAAGTGGCGATAAAAAGTACCAGCTAGCGATGATTTACTTACAAATCAATGAATCGGGCGTAAAATTTTCGCACAGCAGACGAATATTGATCAATTTCCCGCAATGTGTCACCGACCATACACTGTTTTTAACAATCATTACTTACCCCCTGCCGTGGATAAACAATCTGGTACACTTTCTACCACATTCATGTCATAATCTTGTTAATTAGAACCCCTGATTCAGATTAGCAGTTTTATTATTCATTCATTGCTGGAGGCCGACATGTTTGTTTACGTAACGGGATTTGTCTAAAACAATTAAAAATGTCACAGTCGTCGACCAATCGAGTCAAGCTGACGATGCAAGGGTGGAGTAACAAGATCGATAAATATGATGATTGACGTCGGCAAATAATTTAACTACCCCCAAAAACTTCAACTTGGAACAGTCGGAGACAAATCACAACATTATCATAATCAATTAGTGGATTTTTAAATACTTTAGCTTTTTTCTATACTGTGAAAAATCGGCGGGAAAATCGGTCTTGCGGGGTATTTGTAAAGATAAATATTTTCTGAAGTCATTTTCCATTTAGCTTACAATTCTAAGTACTTTGTACTTTTAAATATTATAGCATTTATTTTATTAGCCTTACTCAAGCCTACTACTCATGATTTTGTCTGTTATTTCAGCAAGGCATTCAGTCTTTGGAAGCATAAGAAAAAAAGGATAATCAATCAATTCTTTAAGTGTAAATAGCAGAACTCACAGTAATTACAGAAATTAACATTAACAGTATTATTAAATTATGTACATTGTACAGTAAATTGCTATTGCAAAAATCACTAAGCCTTCTATTTATATAAGAGTTGTAAATTTAAAAAAAAATGAATAAAACTTTCTTTGTTTTAGGTACCGAGTTGGTTTATGAATATTTGTAACAAGGCGCGCGCTATTTCGCCGCTTAAAATTTGGCTCATACTTTTTTTTCCTTAGCGCCAACCTAGATATGTAGTCATTGGTAATGATAATGGAGATGAAAACAAACATATTAAACAATGTTGACAAGTTACCTTGAGTTAAGTTATCGTTGATGCACACTTATACATATACCTATTATCTACATGTTGTATCTATAGATCTACAGAATGTAATCAAACAAACGGCTTAATGATAACTTCAAATTGGTGTAACGATCTTGAATTCATATTTAATTCTGGCAGTTTACTGTACCAATGTATATTAACTTTCAGACATTCATATTTATTATCCCAAAAGTGTGTCACCCTTCTTATTGAAATTCTTATTTGTGGGCTTTCCCCTCCCACCCATTTGATAGCCGTATATTACTGTTTTGACTTGTTGTTATGTATGTTATGCATATTAGAAAAATGCATAAATGATATTTTCAATTCATGAAATAATTGAATATTGTATATGTTATTATTAATAGATACTGTGCACCGCTAGAATTGCATTTTGTCTCTGTGTTTACGGAAAAATTCTAATGGTTTGTATTTACCTCGTACGTCATAAATGACCTTTATCCATATTAAAATCCAGTTGTAATCAATCACTCATCACTATAGTGTGTCAGTGTATCATTTATTAAATTACATGTAAAAGTATGTACATTACATGAATTGGGATGTGTCTATAAATGGCGATAGATTCTGATTCACCCTTATGATCTCTTAAGTTGCCAGTGATTTCGCAACTGTTTACGTCGAATCAAGATTCTATATATAAGGAAAACAAAAACAAATGCCAGTGACAGAAAATAATGTATTGGTAACTATATCAAAACTGGGAATAGTCATGATATCATTGAAAATAAACATTTTATTTGTCCAATACTTTGCTAATATCGCTTTATTTATAAGTAAAATGTATTTATTAAACAATCTGTTATTCTCACCAGGGACGTTAACGGCTGCGTTCGACCGCCATGATGATTCAGTGGCACCGTTCCCCCCTCCCCCGGGGCATCATGACTATCCCTTCAACACGTTTCCGGACGAAGACTCTCACATCGGTGACGACTACGATTTCAGCAAACTAGCAGACCAGAACGATGACATGAATGACGAGCATGACGACAACTCGTGAGCTGTGTTTATTACCGCAATGACCACAACACACAGCAAACTGACATCATGTTATGTGAACACGGTTGCTGTGGAACACTAGACGACCAGAAATGTTGTAAAGATCCCGACCATGAAGGTTAAATGCTTTTGTTTTATGTAAAGGCTAGTTGTCTTCATGAACACATTTTACAGACAATCTTAAATAGTCATTATTATAATATTTTCATATTCGTTAAACCAACAACGAAATGTGTTTCGTTGAAAAAAAAAGGTTTCCAAATTCCAAATAAATCTTCTCAAACATGTAACTATTTATGTTATTAGTACTTGTGCAACGCTTAAACTATTTGTAGAAAAAGATGCGTTTTTTTCAAGTATGTGTTTTTGTTTTGTAAGTGTATTTCAAGTCGTTATCACAATACGATAGTGAGATATCAACGTTACATCGGACGTAAAATACCGACGCCAACCTTACGCACAAACGCTATATTTCTGCTTTAACGTTTTGGTTGGTGATATAATATATTCGAAATAACCGTGTTCCTGAAGTGTTTATAACTCATAATTATGACTTGGAAGACTCATCGTTGCGAGACAGTAATGATCTCTTGAAACACCGCATATGTAATATTTGTGTATTGTTATTGTTTTGTTGTTGTTTTATTTCAGAGGCATATCAGTCCCTCACCTAATACTTTTGGCAGTGATAGGATTTTTAACGATAGTGATTATCATCCATATCGTGACGTGTATCTGCAAGCACAAACATCCGTGAAAAAGAGGCAAACTTCCCTTCACGTCTGGCATACAGGTGGACTAGGTTAGTATTGTCATCCTTATGGTGACGTGTGTCTACAAGCACAAACAATCCGTGAACAAGAAACAAACCTTTCCTGCTCACGTCTGGCATACAGGTGGACTAGGTTAGTATTGTCATCCTTATCGTGACGTGTGTCTACAAGCACAAACAATCCGTGAACAAGAGGCAAACTTCCCCTGCTCACGTCTGGCATACAGGTGGACTAGGTTAGTATTGTCATCCTTATCGTGACTTGAATCTGAAAGCACAAACAATCCGTGAACAAGAAACAAAACTTTCCTGCTCACGTCTGGCATACAGGTGGACTAGGTTAGTATTGTCATCCTTATCGCGACTTGTATCTGCAAGCACAAACAATCCGTGAACAAGAAACAAACCTTTCCTTATCACGTCTGGCAAACAGGTGGACTAGGTTAGTATTGTCATCCTTATCGTGACGTGTGTCTACAAGCACAAACAATCCGTGAACAAGAGGCAAACCTCCCCTGCTCACGTCTGGCATACAGGTGGACTAGTTTAGTATTGTCATCCTTATGGTGACGTGTGTCTACAAGCACAAACAATCCGTGAACAAAAAACAAACCTTTCCTGCTCACGTCTGGCATACAGGTGGACTAGGTTAGTATTGTCATCCTTATAGTGACGTGTGTCTACAAGCACAAACAATCCGTCAACAAGAGGCAAACCTCCCCTGCTCACGTCTGGCATACAGGTGGACTAGGTTAGTATTATCATCCTTATCGTGACGTGTGTCTACAAGCACAAACAATCCGTGAACAAGAGGCAAACCTCCCCTGCTCACGTCTGGCATACAGGTGGACTAGGTTTGTATTGTCATCCTTATAGAGACGTGTGTCTACAAGCACAAACAATGCGTGAACAAGAGACAAACTTCCCCTGCTCACGTCTGGCATACAGGTGGACTAGGTGAGTATTGTCATCCTTATCGTGACGTGTGTCTACAATCACAAACAATCCGTGAACAAGAGGCAAACCTCCCCTGCTCACGTCTGGCATACAGGTGGACTAGGTTAGTATTGTCATCCTTATGGTGACATGTGTCTACAAGCACTAACAATGCGTGAACAAGAGGCAAACTTCCACTGCTCACGTCTGGCATACAGGTGGACTAGGTTAGTATTGTCATCCTTATGGTGACGTGTGTCTACAAGCATAAACAATGCGTGAACAAGAGGCAAACTTCCCCTGCTCACGTCTGGCATACAGGTGGACTAGGTTAGTATTGTCATCCTTATGGTGACGTGTGTCTACAAGCACAAACAATGCCTGAACATGACGCAAACCTCCCCTTCTCACGTCTGGCATACAGGTGGACTAGGTTAGTATTGTCATCCTTATGGTGACGTGTGTCTACAAGCACAAACAATGCGTGAACAAGAGGCAAACTTCCCCTGCTCACGTCTGGCATACAGGTGGACTTGGTTAGTATTGTCATCCTTATCGTGACGTGTGTCTACAAGCACAAACAATCCGTGAACAAGAGGCAAACCTTTCCTGCTCACGTCTGGCATACAGGTGGACTAGGTTAGTATTGTCATCCTTATGGTTACGTGTGTCTACAAGCACAAACAATCCGTGAACAAGAGTCAAACTTCCCCTGCTCACGTCTGGCATACAGGTGGACTGGGTTAGTATTGTCATCCTTATCGTGACGTGTGTCTACAAGCACAAACAATCCGTGAACAAGAGGCAAACTACCCTTCACGTCTGGTATACAGGTGGACTAGGTTAGTATTGTCATCCTTATCGTGACGTGTGTCTACAAGCACAAACAATCCGTGAACAAGAGGCAAACTTCCCTTCACGTCTGGCATACAGGTGGACAAGGTTAGTATTATCATCCTTATCGTGACATGTGTCTACAAGAACAAACAATCCGTGAACAAGAGGCAAACTTCCCCTGCTCACGTCTGGCATACAGGTGGACTAGGTTAGTATTGTCATCCTTATCGTGACTTAAATCTGCAAGCACAAACAATCCGTGAACAAGAAACAAACCTTTCCTGCTCACGTCTGGCATACAGGTGGACTAGGTTAGTATTGTTATCCTTATCGTGACTTGTATCTGCAAGCACAAACAATCCGTGAACAAGAAACAAACCATTCCTGCTTACGTCTGGCATACAGGTGGACTAGGTTAGTATTGTCATCCTTATGGTGACGTGTGTCTACAAGCACAAACAATCCGTGAACAAGAGGCAAACCTCCCCTGCTCACGTCTGGCATACAGGTGGACTAGGTTAGTATTGTCATCCTTATAGTGACGTGTGTCTACAAGCACAAACAATCCGTGAACAAGAGGCAAACCTCCCCTGCTCACGTCTGGCATACAGGTGGACTAGGTTTGTATTGTCATCTTTATAGTGACGTGTGTCTACAAGCACAAACAATGCGTGAACAGGAGGCAAACTTCCCCTGCTCACGTCTGGAATACAGGTGGACTAGGTGAGTATTGTCATCCTTATCATGACGTGTGTCTACAATCACAAACAATCCGTGAACAAGAGGCAAACCTCCCCTGCTCACGTCTGGCATACAGGTGGACTAGGTTAGTATTGTCATCCTTATAGTGACATGTGTCTACAAGCACAAACAATCCGTAAACAAGAGGCAAACCTCCCTTGCTTACGTCTGGCATACATGTCGATTAGGTTAGTATTGTCATCCTTATGGTGACGTGTGTCTACAAGCACAAACAATGCGTGAACAAGAGGCAAACTTCCCCTGCTCACGTCTGGCATACAGGTGGACTAGGTTAGTATTGTCATCCTTATGGTGACGTGTGTCTACAAGCACAAACAATGCGTGAACAAGAGGCAAACTTCCCCTGATCACGTCTGGCTTACAGGTGGACTAGGTTAGTATTGTCATCCTTATGGTGACGTGTGTCTACAAGCACAAACAATACGTGAACAAGACGCAAACCTCCCCTGCTCACGTCTGGCATACAGGTGGACTAGGTTAGTATTGTCATCCTTATGGTGACGTGTGTCTACAAGCACAAACAATGCGTGAACAAGAGGCAAACTTCCCCTGCACACGTCTGGCATACAGGTGGACTAGGTTAGTATTGTCATCCTTATGGTGACGTGTGTCTACAAGCACAAACAATCCGTGAACAAGAGGCAAACTTCCCCTGCTCACGTCTGGCATACAGGTGGACTAGGTTAGTATTGTCATCCTTATAGAGACGTGTGTCTACAAGCACAAACAATCCGTGAACAAGAGGCAAACTACCCTTCACGTCTGGCATACAGGTGGACTAGGTTAGTATTGTCATCCTTATCTTGACGTGTGTCTACATGCACAAACAATCCGTGAACAAGAGGCAAACTTCCCTTCACGTCTGGCATACAGGTGGACAAGGTTAGTATTATCATCCTTATCGTGATATGTGTCTACAAGCACAAACAATCCGTGAACAAGAGGCAAACTTCCCCTGCTCACGTCTGGCATACAGGTGGACTAGGTTAGTATTGTCATCCTTATAAAGACGTGTGTCTACAAGCACAAACAATCCGTGAACAAGAAACAAACCTTTCCTGCTCACGTCTGGCATACAGGTACACTAGGTTAGTATTGTCAACCTTATAGAGACGTGTGTCTACAAGCACAAACAATCCGTGAACAAGAGGCAAACCTCCCCTGCTAACGTCTGGCATACAGGTGGACTAGGTTAGTATTGTCATCCTTATAGAGACGTGTGTCTACAAGCACAAACAATCCGTGAACTAGAGGCAAACCTCCCCTGCTCACGTCTGGCATACAGGTGGACTAGGTTAGTATTGTCATCCTTATAAAGACGTGTGTCTACAAGCACAAACAATCCGTGAACAAGAGGCAAACCTCCCCTGCTCACGTCTGGCATACAGGTGGACTAGGTAAGTATTGTCATCCTTATCGTGACGTGTGTCTACAAGCTCAAACAATCCGTGAACAAGAGGCAAACCTCCCCTGCTCACGTCTGGCATACAGGTGGACTAGGTTAGTATTGTCATCCTTATAGTGACGTGTGTCTACAAGCACAAACAATCCGTGAACAAGAGGCAAACCTCCACTGCTCACGTCTGGCATACAGGTGGACTAGGTTAGTATTGTCATCCTTATGGTGACGTTTGTCTACAAGCACAAACAATCCGTGAACAAGAGGCAAACCTCCCATGCTCACGTCTGGCATACAGGTGGACTAGGTTAGTGTTGTCATTCTTATAGAGACTTGTGTCTACAAGCACAAACAATCCGTGAACAAGAGGCAAACGTCCCCTGCTCACGTCTGGCATACAGGTGGACTAGGTTAGTATTGTCATCCTTATAGAGACCTGTGTCTACAAGCACACACAATCCGTGAACAAGAGGCAAACCTCCCCTGCTCACGTCTGACATACAGGTGGACTAGGTTAGTATTGTCATCCTTATAGTGACGTTTGTCTACAAGCACAAACAATCCATGAACAAGAGGCAAACCTCCCCTGCTCACGTCTGGCATACAGGTGGACTAGGTAAGTATTGTCATCCTTATAGTGTCGTGTGTCTACAAGCACAAACAATCCGTGAACAAGAGGCAAACCTCCCCTGCTCACGTCTGGCATACAGGTGGACTAGGTTAGTATTGTCATCCTTATGGTGCCGTGTGTCTACAAGCACAAACGATTCGTGAACAAGAGGCAAACTACCCCTGCTCACGTCTGGCATACAGGTGGACTAGGTTAGTATTGTCATCCTTATTGTGACGTGTGTCTACAAGCACAAACAATCCGTGAACAAGAGGCAAACCTCCCCTGCTCACGTCTGGCATACAGGTGGACTAGGTTAGTATTGTCATCCTTATAGAGACGTTTGTCTACAAGCACAAACAATCCGTGAACAAGAGGCAAACTACCCCTGCTCACGTCTGGCATACAGGTGGACTAGGTTAGTATTGTCATCCTTATAGAAGCGTGTGTCTACAAGCACAAGCAATGCGTTAACAAGAGGCAAACCTCCCCTGCTCACGTCTGGCATACAGGTGGACAAGGTTAGTATTGTCATCCTTATAGTGACGTGTGTCTACAAGCACAAAGAATCCGTGAACAAGAGGCAAACCTCCCCTGCTCACGTCTGGCATACAGGTGGACTAGGTTAGTATTGTCATCCTTATAGTGACGTGTGTCTACAAGCACAAACAATCCGTGAACAAGAGGCAAACCTCCCCTGCTCACGTCTGGCATACAGGTGGACTAGGTTAGTATTGTCATCCTTATGGTGACGTGTGTCTACAAGCACAAACAATCCGTGAACAAAAAACAAACCTTTCCTGCTCACGTCTGGCATCAGGTGGACTAGTTTAGTATTGCCATCCTTATCGTGACGTGTATCTGCAAGCACAAACAATCCGTGAACAAGAGGCAAACTTCCCCTGCTCATGTCTGGCATACAGGTGGACTAGGTTAGTATTATCATCCTTATCGTAACGTGTATCTGCAAGCACAAACAATCCGTGAACAAGAGGCAAACTTCCCCTGCTCACGTCTGGCAAACAGGTGGACTAGGTTAGTTATATCATCCTTATCGTGACGTGTGTCTACAAGCACAAACAATCCGTGAACAAGAGGCAAATTTCCCCTGCTTACGTCTGGCATACAGGTGGACTAGGTTAGTTATATCATCCTTATCGTGACGTGTGTCTACAAGCACAAACAATCCGTGAACAAGAGGCAAACTTCCCCTGCTGACGTCTGGCATACAGGTGGACTAGGTTAGTATTATCATCCTTATCGTGACGTGTGTCTACAAGCACAAACAATCCGTGAACAAGAGGCAAACTTCCCCTGCTCACGTCTGGCATACAGGTGGACTAGGTTAGTATTGTAATCCTTATCGTGACGTGTGTCTGCAAGCACAAATAATTCGTGAACAAGAGGCAAATGTCCCCTGCTTACGTCTGGCATACAGGTGGACTAGGTTAGTTATATCATTCTTATCGTGACGTGTGTCTACAAGCACAAACAATCCTTGAACAAGAGGCAAACTTCCCCTGCTGACGTCTGGCATACAGGTGGACTAGGTTAGTATTATCATCCTTATCGTGACGTGTGTCTACAAGCACAAACAATCCGTGAACAAGAGGCAAACTTCCCCTGCTCATGTCTGGCATACAGGTGGACTAGGTTAGTATTGTCATCCTTATAGTGTCATGATTGTGTCTGCAAGCACAAACAATCCGTGAACAAGAGGCAACCTTCCCCTGCTTACGTCTTGCATACAGGTGGACTAGGTTAGTATTGTCATCCTTATGGTGACGTGTGTCTACAAGAGGCAAACCTTCCCTGCTCACGTCTGGCATACAGGTGGACTAGGTTAGTATTGTCATCCTTATAGAGACGTTCGTCTACAAGCACAAACAATCCGTAAACAAGAAACAAACATTACCTGCTCACATCTGGCATACAGCTGGACTAGGTTAGCAATTGGATTATTTGATTTTTGGTTAAAGTATGGTGGCTGAATTCTGCCATTTCGTGTGTTCGTGGCTGCGGTCGAAATGTCGAAGACATGAACACACGAAAAGTCGAAATCACGCTTATTTGTCGTGTGGTTGCCTTTCCATTTTCGTGGTAAGGTACCTTTTTTCGATTTTTCGTATACATGTTGAAACCTATTGCAAAGGAATAAAACAGTTTTGAATATGATGAAATAAACCCTGACCTTAAACAGAGCGGTCACACGTCGTGTTTACATTTCTTACAACTGCAAGACTAAATTGAATACATTTACGGGACGTCGTTTATTCAAAACTTAATGATAATAGTAAAACGGCATCCCATAGTATAAAGCTGATAATGAAGATAAAATCAACAACAACAACAACAAAACAATGATGAACTACCTAAGATTTTCCTTTTAAAATGTATAAAAGACATTGCAAAAGTGAACATTTAATGTTTAATGAATTTCTTATCTGACATGCGCAGTAAAAAAAGTTGGCTTTAATTCCTATAGGTGACTTCATTTTAAAAATTAACTACTTGTTTGGCATTTCGAAAAAAACGGATACATAATTTAGTCAAAATGTGTTATTAACTCATTTATTAATAAGTTCTATATAAAAATTATCATAAATAACAACAGCTTATATATTTAAAATATTTTTAAAAAATTATATAAAATATCAAAGCACATTTTTCTGTTGACAGTTTTGACAGTTTTTTTATCGTCTGTTTAGAGAAAAAACTTAACAGCCACAATAGAAAAGCACTGCACTTAATGAGTTCTTGGTTTATGTATTCGAACTGTATTTGTTTTCATTTCAGCCCCAGGAACTCCGTATAACCTGTTTTACACCAAGGAAGTTGGGAAGCTAAAAAGAACGAAAAAACATCCCAGACATTCACCGAAATACCAAATGAAAGGTTTACGGATATAAGCCCTTCAAACAACGAATTCTTTGCCGATATACGCCCTACAAGCCCTCCGCCAAGATACTCCGAGCGCGAAAATGAAACGGAAACGGAAGTGCCACCATCTTTAATTTACAATTAACCTCCTCCTTACACGGTTGCAGTCGCGTCGATGCCTCCGTCAGCCACGGAGTTATGAAATAGAAATCCACTCCAGGAATGGCTACAGGCAATGAACTTGCCTAACAATGGTGGTACACACAGTTTGATCATGTGAACTGAATGCGTTATTATATACCATGTACACTATATCATCACTTGATTATATGAAGGGATCTACATAATTTGATAATCAACTAAATCGAATGATTAATTGAAAAGAAACCGTTTTTACTGAATTATAATTTCGGCAGAAATGTAAATCTTTAAAGGTGAAGAAAATTCTTTGAAGTTGGTGTTTTTTGGAGTCTAAAATTCCTCTGAAATATTTGCATGCATAACCGTTAAACAAACAACTAAAAAAACTGTAAGGTATCACCAAACTGCAAAATATATGACTGTTGTAACGAGCGTTTGTGCATAAAATGCAGTTGTACTACATGATTTCATTGAAAATGTACATGAAGTTAGCACAATGCTCAATCGATTTGTTTTAATTTTTTATTCCTAGTATTATCATATGTCTGTGTTTTGTTTGTTAATGAATGTTGATTTTTCAAAATTATTTATCAGTATTTTCCCTAACTAAAATAATTTATGCTTTACATTTCATATGTTAACTGAAGGTAACGCATTTTACTTTCCGGAACAATCAAACCGCAATATAATAATGTACACCAGTCTCGGATTTCGGCAATACAAATGACCTTTCGATTTGTTTTTTAAGCAAATGAGAAAACTACATATATGGCAATGCGTCTCGTTAGCTTCAGGATAGATCTTAAAGATAGTGTCTGTTTGTTCAATAACTTCAATATACTGGGTAGTAAAATCTCTCAAACCCATCTAGTTTCAACATCGAAGGTCTTTTCAGCCAGCCCTTTCCTTCACTCATTACCAGGAATTCCTCTATCACAGGAATCTAGGGACCATTGTGGAACAGCCATTCAAATTTCATGCCCCTTAAAATGATATTGTTTGTATTGGGAATCGAAACCGTACCCTACGACGACAGCGCCTAGCCATGCAAATCCAAACACGCAACCGACTGAGTCAACCGGGACATCCCCAAGAAACTTTGAGCGGCTAACCATGATTAATTTGATGTTCATTACATAACATAGGTAACCGATTATTTACTGATAACTTATAACAGTACTGACTAAATGTACGGGGAGACTTTTTGCGCTAAAAGTCATGTTATTTCCCAATCTGATTAGAGTATTAAATAATGGGGGATAACCTTGTACCTCGTATAATGTTTGAGCATTAGACTTGAAGTATGTTTAAACAATAAATTATGTTTTAGTTCTTCTAAGCGTTAAGATAATAGCAAAAATATAGGTGGCTTATTACGAACTCTTCTAATATTTCAAAACGATTGAGATAGTTCCCGTTCACAACATTATGATTGTTGGCGAAAGTCAAGAAAGGTTGGAAGTGATTTCCGGTCTGAGAGAAACAAAACGGAAGTCTGGGAAGTCCGTTAGAGTAACTTTACGCCCGGTCGATCGTTTAAGTGTATGTAACAGTGGGTAAAAACATAGAAATTTGTTTGATAGCGTTGATTTGTGAGTGGAATGCACTTTTGAAGACAGTGAAGCTTTATTAAAAAGAACAATTAACATGACGTTCTAAGCTGAATTTGGTGAAGATCCGTTGTCGTTTTTCTTGTTTCCTTGATCGGCTTGTGGTCGGATAAGGAAGGATGGGTCACTATGTGGTACAAACATACACGAATCCTCAGCCGTTGATGTTTGTTCCACAGCTGGCGGAGTTTGTTCAAGGGTTGCGCCCTCTTTCTTGACAATATCAAAGGCGTCGTATTGAGCCTTGGAACTTGCATCCTCAGCCTTTGGTGTGTGTTCCACAACTGATGGCGTTTGTTCAATGGTTGCGTCCTCTCTCTTGAAAATATTAAAGGCTTCGTATTTAGCCTCGGAACTTGCATCCTTAGCTGTTGATGTTTGTTTCACAGCAGAATGGATTTGCTCAGTGGTTGAATCGTCTTTGTTGAAAATATCAAAAACGTCTCCTTGTTCCTCGAAACTTGCTTCTGTTCACAAAATAAACAAAACAGATTAATTATATTATATAATGGGGCACGACACAGGAAAAGTTGACTTCGGTCATATTTGTTTGACATTTTAGTTGTTACTTTAATTTGAAAGAACTTTCAATAATCTATTATTTTCTTTTAGCTAATTGAAGATTTCATTACATCTTTTGACAGCATAATGATATTTAACTGCAAAATGCATAATAAGTAATGTCATTTTCTCTGATTCATGACATCATTTTAAGAGTTGGCGGCATTATCTCCCTTGACGCGCCACGATTGTTAACTAATGCTAACATTTTATAAAATTTTATAACTTTATTGTTAGCCGATCTTTTATATATTGAAATATGTGAACTTGTATTAAGTACCTGGTATGAAAGCATGCCGAAATTTGTTTCAGTAAAAACAGACTTTATTGAAGGTGTACGTTCTTCAGTAAATTGTATTAATGTTAGCAAACCCCGAAGAAAAACATATTTTATCCCAAAATCCAACCATAAATAGGACTTAACTTAATGTTACCGTTATGGGAGTATATAATATACTGGAAAACAGAGGTTTCTATGCAACACTGGACATGCCAAAGTTCAAAATGATCGGACAATTGTTTCAATTTACCGTAAAAGGTATCGGGGCACCTTAAGTGTAATTAAAAATAACTTATGTAAACATACATAGAACTTATAACTTTGCCAATTAGTTATATAACTAGTTTTATAAAGTATTTCAAAACGATTTATATTTATATCGAAAGGGAGGTAATTCACAATTTTTGATCATTCTAGAGCTGTTGTCAACTTTGTTAACTAGCAAACGTTTTTTTCATATCACTGAACCATAGAAAATAGAAGTACATGTACAAGTTTTCCTAAAACATATGGCCATGAATTTTCGTTCATTTTAATAGTGGGTAGATCATGTGTATGAACTCGTATTTAATTTTGATCATATCATAAAAATCGACAATAACGCTTTGCCTTGAATGATCATTTTGAATTTATTAATATTTCATCTTGCATGTGGACAAAACACATTACGAGAAAAAAACGACAAAACTTGCACACGCATAAAATAAACATTGTTATTTACCAGAAAATGGGTTTTTCGTCAAAATTGCCTTGACGACAGTTGCAGTAAATGAGCAATGCAATGGCAACCAATATAATGAATACACCCACGGCAATGATTATTATTGTCCCCAGAGAAATCTAGTCTCTGAAAATGAAAAGGCAGAATAAATTTGATGATACCGTATGGGGCACGTAACAGGAAAATGTATCGCAGTTATATTTTAATTATAACTAACTTAAGATAAAAAACAAGTTTAATTTATCTATTTTTATCATAATTAATGGGTGACACTGGTAGATAAAGCTTCTAACAACGACACACTCCTCCGTTCCCTTCACCAAATGTTTCTCAATCCTAAACAAGCATATACACATGGTGGCGAACAGTGCATTGAAACATTATAATAGTTTACATTAACATCATCAAAAAGGAGATTTATACGAAACAAAATGAATTATATGAAGTAGTAGCAGATTTGTTTTCCGAAAAAAATTTAAAACAAAACAAAAGACTGTTATATATAAAGACATTTAGAATTATAGTACAAAGTAAGGTGCGTGTAAAGTTCAAACTTTAAGTAAAAGCATCTACATGTATGAGCAACCTTTCTTGTCGTGTTCCATTGTCGCAACAATATGGTTTTCCACTCTCGTCTCTGCAACAGGGTTGGCAGTCAGCAGCGCATGTGTTACTGCCGACAGGGGCACACAGGGCATGCAGACCTAAAAACGGGATTTAATAAAATATGTTTAATATTATAAGAAAAAATGAAACCTGATTGTTGAATAACTTTGCATTATTATAACTATTTTTTAAATATTTACTTAATATAATATTATTTAACAAAGAAACGACTTTAAAGTTATTAGTTATCAATATTATTATGAATGGATATATGATGATAATGATAATGGCGGTGATGATGATGATGATAATTATGATGATGATGATTATGATGATGATGTTTAATGGTTACTGTTTATTGTTATAATTTTTGTGTCGCCTGCGATAGCAGGTAGACACATAGGGATCCTATTGTCCGGCGACGTCGTCGTCGTCATCGTTGTCGTCGGCAGTGCCGTCGTCCGGTAGTCCCCCAACTTTAATATGAAACTTAATGTTGCATATAACTTTGAAAGTACTTGTCCTATTAAGTTAATACTTGGAATAAATCATCTGCATTAACAACGCCATCTGTAACAACAAGAATGATAACTCCTGTTTCAGTATTTTTTTAGTTATGCCCCTTTCAAATGACTTAAAAATGGAACTTAACGTTGCCTATAACTTAGAATATATCATCAGCATGAACAACGCCATCTGTGACATCAAGAATGATAACTCATGTTTCCGTATTTGAGTTATGCTCCTTTCAAATGACTTTAATATGGAACTTTAATATGAAACCTAACGTTGCCTATAACTTTGAAAGTACTAGTCCTATTATGTTAATACTTGGAATATATCATCTGCATTAACAACGCCATCTGTGACAACAAGAATGATAACTCCTGTTTCAGTATTTTTTTAGTTATTCCCCTTTCAAATGACTTTAATATAGAACTAAACGTTGCCTATTACTTTGAAAGTTTTTATTGGAATATATCATCTGCATGAACAAAGTCATCTCTGACAACAAGATTGATAACTCCTGTTTCACTATATTTTGAGTTATGCCCCTTTTAAATGACTTCAATATGGAACATTATGTTGCCTATAACTTAAAAAGTGTTAGTTCTACTAACTTAATACTTGTAATATATCATCTGCATGAACAAAGCCATCAGTGACAACAAGGTTGATAACTCCTGTTTCTCTAATTTTTAAGTTATGCCCCTTTCAAAGACTAAAATATGGAACTTAATGTTGCCTATAACTTTGAAAGAATTTGTCATATTTACTTAATGCTTGGAATATATCATCATCAATAACAAAGCCATCTGTGACAACAAGAATGATGACTCTTGTTTTACTTTTTTTAGTTATGCCCCTTTCTAATTAATTTAATGAAAGTTGATGTTGCTTATAACTTTGAAAGTTCTTTTCCCGTTAACAATACTTGGAATATATTATCTGTTGTAACAAAACCACCTCTGACAACAAGAATGATAACGCCTGTTTCACTATTTTTGGAGTAATGTCCCTTTCAAATGACTTGAATATGGAACTTTATGTTGCCTGTTACTTTAAGTCCTTGTTCTATTAACTGCATAATTAGCTGATATCATCTGCATGAAGAAATCCATTTTGACAACAAAAATGATGACATCTTTAACTTATGTCCCATTTAAATGACTGATATGATACTTAAAGTTGCCTATATCATTGAAAGTACTTGTCATGTTTATTTATAAATTTGAAATATGTCAACTGCGTCAACAGAGCAGAGCCATCTGTGAACTTAGCTTCTAGTATGTTTGATTCTACAAAACATTTTTCGAAACAGAGGGGCCCCTTCTAAAAACTGAATTTCTCGAGTTACGTACGGTAAATGTTTTTTAAAACTCTTGTTTAGATGTCTCAATGGATGTACTTGGAAATGAAAACGGCAGAATCCCATTCAGCAAAAGTGAATATAACTGTTCTAAAACCTTAAGTACCAGTATTTGATGTTTTGTATTAAAGTTAGTGATATATTTAGAAAATTAGGTTTGCTTTTATAATATGGAAAACAATTAAGATTGTATACATATGCACAGATGTTACGAACAATAAAAGGAAGGCAAGAAAAAGGATCTTGCTTAAGAAATTCAGTTAAGATAGAAATATCTGAGACTTCAGAAGCCTCGCACCTTCCAAAACAGTTCATCCTCATATTTTTCTATCTTCAATTCATGCTCATGAAAGATACTTACATTTTCTGTTGAATATATGAAGCAGTCTTTTTTACTTAATATGCAGATAATAAAGGAGTAGTTACAACCCAAACTGTCAACTGTCACTAAAGAGGAAATCCTGGAAAAAAACAATGGATGTCTCAGGTCTGATTGAATTCATGAGAATGAGGCTGGGTTGGTCATGTGATGAGGTTCTTGACAAGCTGGTTCCCATGGTGATATGCAAGGAAGTGATTCAAATATCTAAAGAAGCCAGGAACAAGGACAGTCTTATATTTGCACCAATCAGATACATGTAGGTCTAAAAATACAGAATGAAATTTCAATTTTGATTCGCCTTCAGTTTAAACTGATTGGGTAACTTTTAGGGCCTAGGCCGAGGTAATTGCAATAAGATTATGCTTTAAGCACCAATAAATTTGAGCGCTTTAGCAAAGGAAGATACACCCCATATCCTGACTAATTCAGGTCAAAATTAATTTGTTTGCCCACACCATGATGTCTTTTTATGAGGCAGAAGGTGTTAAATAACAGCAACAATCAGTTTCAATTATCCGTGGCTTGAAACTGAAACTGTTTTATTTGATTAAACGCCTAGTTTTACACATGGTATTTACTGGACATAAGATGAATATTAAGAAATGAAAAATATACAATGTTGCTACAAGAATTAACACAAAAACAATTTAAAAACATAAGAATGGTCTTTTCACTGCCAAGTAAAGTAACACGGTTTAACATATTCAGCTCATTAGCACATGAGTCACTTAAAACCAAGATTCAAAATTTCTGAAGAACAGTGTTTTAAGATTTTTCTTGAAGGTGTCGACATAATCACAATTTATCAATTCTACGGGTAATTCATTCCATAATTTTGGACCCACTGTTTTAAAACTCCTGTCACCAAATGTTTTGCGTTTGTTGAATGGTACATCATAACAGCCTGTAACAAAGTCTGATGATCTTAACCTGCGTCTTGGTACCTGTTCAGATAATAGTTCAGTTAAATAAACTTTTCCCTTAGAACAATTGAACATGACAGTTAAAATCTTAAATTCCATTCTGGCTTTGATTGGAAGCCAATGAAGTTGAAACAAGCTTGTTTTGAACTATCATACTGGCCAAATTTTAAGACAAGTTGTGCACACATATTCTGTATCCTCTGCATCTTTTTGAATATCACATTTAGGAATACCAAACAGAATTGCATTACAATAATCCAGATGGGAAACAACAAGTGACAGTACTAGAATTTCAGTAGCATCTTTAGTTAGGTATTTTCTGATGTTTTTGATACGGAGATAATGAAACATTGCAGTCTGCAGTCTGACATTTGCGCTTGATATGATCTTTAAAGGTGGGGTTTTCATTCAAGAATGCCCCCAGATACCTGATGCAGTTTACAGACTTAATATTGTCTCCTGCAATGTTTATATCTGCAACGGAACATTTTTCAAGTTGCTGTCTACTACCAAATAGAATAAACACGGTTTTCGAAGAATTCGTTTTCAGTTTATTCTGCTTTATCCAATCATCTATGTTTGATGCATGTTTTATCACATGTTCCAGCAGTGTAGATCCAGATCATCTGGCACATCCGTGCAGTATAATCAGGATCAAAACTGTTTTTGCTTTTTGATTTGATAGGTATATTTGACCAAGAAGCAAACAATGTAGATTCTGCTCAAACTGCAAAGACGTACAGGCTGATCTGAATTTACACTGTTTGCACATGCAAAAAAATCAGTATTTATAGAGTAAAGGGTTAATAAAGACTACCCTTGGAACCCTTACAGAGTTGTCTTTGATGACAGATATCCTTTTATCAGAAGAAACTTTGGTTACTACGGTAACAAGCAGATTTGACAAGAATGATTTAAAACAAGTTTTACTCTAACATTTGAAATAATTTTTTTTTAGAATCAAACGGTCTTGCAAGGAACATCATGTTGAATGTTATGAAGTGGTGTGGGACAAAACAGGTAATATTTGATTTGCATTGATGAGAGATTTCTTTTGAGGTTGATTATATTTTTCAGTGAGAAACTTGTTCTGGAACATGGCTACAGTATTTAAAGCGACTTACAGACTATAAGACTGTGCACAATGTTTTTACATATTTTTAAGGAGCTAACACATTTTGACACTAGTGTCTATAAGTTTCTGTCATCTACATTTTTGTAAAGGTGGCTGTTCTAACAGCCATACCAGAAAACATATTCTTCTTAATATTTTAGTAAGAATTGAGGTAATTCATGAATGCATATACAAATTACGATTGAATCAATTATTTTGTGGATAGGGGAAAAGAAAAACATTTATATTGTTGAAAAGGAGGCATGAAATCCGTAAAGCTTCACACACTTTCATGACCTTAAATATTTTCATAACCTGATGAAAGCAGTATGTTTTCAATTCTTACATGTATTTTACTCTGTATGATAAAAACTGAGATAGGAGACTAGTTTTGAAACTTTATGAAATATAATATGATGTCATAGCTCTCATAAAATACATAGAAAATGTGAAAGTCCGTTACAAAATACAGCCATTTTACCTTATTCTGTTGTTTTGTTGGGGTTTTTTTTGGTGTGCCACAAGAAAAGGGGTCATTAATGTATTCGCTTGCAGACAAAAACAACTGGACAAGTCCAACATATTCCACCAATATTGAAGTGAAGTTAGAGAAATCAGTGTTTGCAAAAGTTTACCCGCACATTGTCAGCGAGTTTGAAATGGCCTGCCAATCCAAAAAGAAATCCACAGGTACTTGCTAAATTTCTTACTGTTTACTTGTGATTCAATATGAACCACTTAATGATTACAAAATATCATTGGTTGAAAAAATGAATTTAGATTTACAGTGAATTATTTCACTTGCTCTTAAAAAGTACTTGGAGTAGTGCCCCTACAGGCACCCAGGATGTTGAAAAAACTGCATTTGATCTTTGATACTGACATGACATTTATTAAACCCAATCAACAAGAAAAACTGGCTCTGTAAACAAAAATTAGTTTTAGAGATTTTGTTACAAAGTAATGCTGGAAATCTCCAATTATAAAAGAATTATAAGGGAACATACTGTAAAGAGTTTCAGGTAAGTGATCACTACATAAAGTTCTTAAAGTTTTATGATTCAATGAGTGGACCCTATTTAGATTTAATTAATAAAGATGTTAGCAGAGCATGTGTCTCATTCAACAGGTAGTTTTCAGTTTACACTCTAAATCTACTGGTAAATTAAATTCATTTCGTTGCATTTACAGGTAAAAGGAAAAAGGATCCTGAAGAAAAGGGACAAATGAAAATGACAGCATTCACCACAGTCAAGAAGAAATTGGATTTTGATAAAACAAAGCCATAAAACATTGTTGGTTCAATATCTAAAGGACTGAATTTAGCAGGAACGGAACTAGAAAATCAGTTATGTAGTTATGTCAGTGGGTGTAGTTGACAGTGGTGACGATATAATCAGAGATTCTGAAGGTAAAGGATCAATCCATGTGATGGCTGAAGATGAAGACAGTGATGTTGAATTTTTAGATATATCCACACCAATCGATAGTGCTAATGAATTAGGACTTTCATCTTCAAAAAGATCCAAAATGTCAGGTATGTTTGGAAAGAAAAAGGAAGCAACAGATTCTTCACATAAAATAAGTGGTCTATTTACTTCTAACAACAAGTCTGGTAGAGGAAAAATTAATGAAGAGTTTGTGAACAAAACATATATGAGCACACTTGCAGCAAAGGATACTGAAAAAGGTGCTAGTGAATTAGAACTCTCACCTTCAAAAAAATCCAAAATTTTACCTTAGACTTTTGGTTTGTCTGGTAAGAAAATAAAAGGCAAAGAACCGCCAAGAAAAAATAATGGTCTGGTTATTTTAGAAACTGGAAATGAGTCTGCTGGCAGAAGAAAAGATGGTGAACAACAGTTGAAAAAAACTGGCATTGGTACACCTTCAGCAAAGACTACAGTTACTGGTACTGAAAATTGTATATCACATGGTTCTTCAGGTTTATCTGAAAAGAAAAGCAATAGAAAAGTGTCCAATAAAAGTGCAAGAACATCAAAAGGTTCAGATATAACAGAAAATGCTAGTCATCTCACTGATACTGGACAAGGTAATTCAAAATTTAAACAGGATTTAAAATACAAAGAACTTGAATCAAAAGATTATGAAAAGAAAAATGTTGCTGACTCGACGAGATCGATGAGTGCAAGAAATCCAGTAAATAATGATCCACAACAACTGTTCAGTGGTCAACTTTTTACAAGATCAGACACAGTAAGCAATGAACCAGCAAAATATATTTCACAACCTAATGGAAGTAAAAGTGAAGGACACGTTCTGAAAATGTTCAACAAATCAGCTACAGAAAATGGAATAAAGATAAAGGATCGTAGTTCTGGAAAGATTAAAAGTTCTGGAAAGAGTAAACAAGAGGTGTCAGAGTGTAATCCAAAGAATGTAATCACAAATTTCTTCAAACCTAAATCAAAGGATCAAAGAATTGCAGATGATTTGGTGGCAAAAACTGTGGAATTTAAAGGAAATGATACATATACCTTTGGTTCTGTTAATTCTAATTAATGAACATCTTCCAAATAAGTTGATATTGGATGTTCTAGCTTATGGGAATAACTTATTGCACTAATGTCAACCTGTCTTGGCTGTAGGTTTATTTGAGTATAGCTGATAATTTATAAGTTGACAGACACATGGTAGTTTGTTATATAGAAAGAAAGTTTCGTACGGCAGTTTAAAGTGAATTAAATTTTTTTTGTAGTGAGTTCTCATAATGGAAACAATACGATACCTGATTTGTCAAACATTTTGCTGTTTAGTATATCAAAATTTAACCTATCTGTCATGTGACTGCGTAGTTATCTAACATATTGTAAATCATGTAAATGTCTCTGATTGTTGTTATGCCCCCACAAAGAGGGAGGCATGTAAAGTTGCACTCTTCAGTATATCCATCCGTACATACATCCCTCAAATCTTGTGGCATCAACTCCTCATTGACTATCAGGCGGATTTCTTTCAAACTTGCACAGATGATCAAGCAGAATGTTTAGATGATTTTTAAGAGAAGTTTTTTTTCCTTCGACCATTTTTACCAGAGTTTCAAACGCTGTTGTAGCAGTGGGGGCATCAGTGTCCGAGGACACATTCTAGTTTATGTTATGGTTGTTGTTTGTATTTTTTTTTATAAAAAAACATCAACAAATTAATATGTTATGCACAATTCAAATAACGAAAACAATTATATGAGTATAAGCTTGAATCGTATGTTATGTTGAATGCCCCTCTTACTTGTTAACAGGCTTTGTTTGAAGGCTGTAGTTTCTGAGTGAGGACAGGAACATAAATAGGTTTGCCATAAGAAAATTAATCTAAATTGAAATTATTCCTAAAATATAATGAGTAAAACTAAGTCTTTTTTAAAGGGCCATTTGCTTGATATTTTATTGAATTTGCTGTTATTTGAATATAAACAGTATTTCGTAAAATATAAATAATTTATGAGTAACTAGGTATAATTTATAATTTTTATGGGACAATGTGTTGGAATACTAATGATTCTGTTTGTCTGTCGTTGTTTGTATGCTGAATTTGAAAAGCCCATTGAAAAATTAGATAACATTTGTCATTTTGTACGATTGTAATTGTAATTTTAATTTGTTACCTTCTCTTAATAAAGAGTTTATTATTATAAGAATAGATCTTGTGATATATGTGCTTTGAAGTATAACTTTTTTCTAGTCTAATGATGTTGAGTGTATTGTTAATGTACTCTTTTGTTTTGTATTCTAATGCTATTATTCAGATGGCATTTATCATGTATATTCAGGAGAGGTTAAGGCGTAAGATCATAAAACTGAGATTGGATACCACTTTCATAACTCAAGCTTCAGATTGGCAAACTACTCCTTTACTTCAACTAGTTAGATGCTTGAGATTCGAGACTGGTCTCCAGTGTAGGTTTTATTATCTTGGGCACAGTAATTATTATCTTTTCTTTTTAAATGACATAGGATCTGACATGAGTTGTCATGCCACACAAAACTGAGTTCAGGAAATTTGTTATTAATTGAGGCTGTGGCAAGCTAAATAATAAACATCTAGAATAAATTTATTATTGTGTGTCAGGTTATTAGTATCACATGCTTCAAAAATAAAGAAATAAGTCAGCACAATCGGTTATTTCACATTTTTTTAATGTTTAAAGAAATCTATACAGGTTTTACTTGAACTTATTTAAAAGTGTTTAAAACTGTTTTACTTTACAATATTTTCATATTTGTCATGTTCGGTGGCTTTCAAAGTTCCATTTTCATCTAGATGTATTTACAATGATGTTCTAAACCTGATATTATACTTCTTTCATTTACAAGCAGATCTTCTCTTGTGTTATTGTTTTGTTGATGTGCTATGATGGATTGCTTTGTATTTTCCATATTTTTATTTTACTTTAACCTTTTTAAAAAAATTTAAACTAATAATTTGCTTATTTAGTTTTGTGCTAGTCATTGCCTATTATTTGAATTATTTACTTTGTCATTTATAAATCTTTAAGAAAATTTTTTATTTAAAAAAACTGTATTTACGCTTTGTATGCTCTAATATGTGTTCAATTTAAAAACATTATAGTGTCTTCTTGTAAAATGATATACTGAACAGAAAAAAATGCATAATAAAATTATCGAAGGTGACTATGTTTAAACTGCTGAGAAATTATGCACTTAAACAATGTTCTAACTACACCGATCATTAACACATTTGATACATATAAAGATAAATTGTTTTTATGTCTTTTTGAGATATTATCATTAAAATCCACCTGATGCATTTATTTACCATCTTGCATGGATGTCGGGGTTAAACAAAAAGTCATAAAATCGACCATAGCTTTCGAAAAAGGAATACGGAAACCAGATAAAACTTCCGACAGAAACAAAAAACTATGCAGTCGCACAAAGAATTGCATAAAATTGTTCAGATTTGCTTTAGAATCCATATTTAAATAAGAAAACATGGGTCATCGTACACGGAAAATATACACAGTACTGACAATTTTATGACTTGTCTTTACCCATACCTTGATTAAATGTCAGTGGTTTTAAAAAACATGTAGAGAATTCAATGGTTATTTCATAAAAAGAAGTGAAAATGATATATCTTTTTCAAGTTTCAAGTTTGAAGAGAATATTCCAAATCCTTGCTGAGAAATTAAAAAAGATCAGTGTTGTTAGAACATTTGTTAAGTGTAGTTTTGACAGCTTATTGAAAGCAAATGATAAATTTAGGTGCTCAAATATGGTGCTTTTACATATCGTATCATAATTAAATAATAATTGTTGGGGGATAGTTTGTTAATTTTCACAAAAGTATTTTTCTGAAAGAAAATGTTTGTCTAGAGTGAAGAATTAAAAAGAAAAAACTTTAAATGTCTGTCTCATGACGGGGCATTATATTGCA
Organism: Corbicula japonica; assembly: GCA_038501625.1. Taxonomy (NCBI): domain Eukaryota; kingdom Metazoa; phylum Mollusca; class Bivalvia; order Venerida; family Cyrenidae; genus Corbicula; species Corbicula japonica. The sequence goes on along the minus strand of JAZAYU010000415.1, from coordinate 19,461 downwards.
TCATTAACATTCTAAAATGATTTATATTTGCAAAATTACACAGACTTTGTAACTTTCAACATGAGTCACTTTCAACATGGTAAGATGTAATTTCATAACGATAATATTTCTTTTGTAGAATACCTGGTAATTTTATTGAATCTTGTTTTTTATGATTTTGATTGTCATGGAAATTGTAAAGGTGATAGTTTAAGATAAAAGTGTTAAACCTGACAGTAAAATGCAAAAGCTGTGCGAGATCTATGCATTCAGCTTTTTGGAATAAATAATGAAAGAATCGGTTTTGACTATTTCTTCCTGATCCTGGTTGTCTCTAAATAATTGTCATTGAAGATAAAACTCGTATATAGAAGACCTAACTAAAAACTCAATAGTAGATGTACATGAAACAACGAAATTAATTGTCCCGCATTTTCAACATAAAAACATGGCTTAACCTTATGAATCCGAGTCATGTTGACACCATTTTAGTGTACCGTCAAATATATGAAGTATTATGGAATCACCAATGGCGTCTGATGTTTGTTTTTTTTCGGAGCATAACTGTTGACTTGAAACTTCCTAAGTGGGTAAATCTCATTGAGGCGGAATGCAGTGCACAAGAACCATCATTGTTCTCTTCATGATTTTGAGTATTCTTCCGTTGTTTAATTTTCTTGCCCGGAGTTAACACTATCAACGCTTTTGACTTGAAACTTCCTAGATACGAAAATTTATGTAACACGTGATCAACATCGTCTTTACTTGAAACAATGTTTAGCACGTTTTCAGTGTGGAACCAACACGCGTTGTCGTTGCGGAACACTTTTCGTTACTCGCGTCAACAACCATTGGATAAAGCTCGAAAATGAATATAGTTTCCATACGCGTTACAATAATTTTACAATAATGATGCACAAATGATACAAGATTACGGTGAAAATAAAAATGAATTGGGTTTGAAATCAGTGTTACACTGACAGTTGCTTTAAATGGATAATTGCTGGAAAAGTTTAAACTTGTAGTTGCAAACACATTGACTTGTAACGTATGTTACAGGCAGTTACGTTTGTAGTAATGCACAGTGTGTCGGTAATTCAGACCAATTCCGTGCGCTAGATGATACATGTAATATACCTTTAAAGCATGATAAATCTGTTTTTATTCACAATAATGCAAATACGCCACTACGCGTGACTTGTCTTAAATGGGGTATAATTCGATCTGGGTCTTCACCTGGAAGAGTGCATGTGTACTGCCCGAAACAAACATGCAAAGCATAATTATATAACAAATCGTGATTATACTTCGTCTATGGATCAAATGACGATAGATCAATAGCGTTTTTATGATTTATTTATATTTCGTGATAACAATAGAAACATGATTTTAAATGGCAGTGTTTCAGAATGGAAGTGGTTTAGACCTATATATTAAACCTCGCTACCTATATATTAAACCTCGCTTTTTACTAGTATACGAATAGATCAGCTTAGATAGAAAATATGAGAAAGACAACATTTTACTGTTGTTTTGGATTTTTCTGTCTTATATTTGGAGGTAAGAATTATGTAATGGTTTGTGTTTAATAATGAGCGATTTAAAAAATTAACTGACCAGTCCGGTACATCCCATTTTAATTCGATATGCTAGGGAACAAACACAACTTGACATTGTTATTAAAATTAAATTTTGCAAATTTAGTTTCACTAACTTCATACCGTACATCATTTATTATGCCTTTTTTACTGTTTTATAGAAATAAATTTCCCAACAATTCGAAAAACAAACTGCAATTTCATAGGAGAGCATTTTATTTCAACCAATAATAATTATTGTTGTTTTAACATCTAGTTAGAACTCTTTTTCTGATTAAATTCATTTGATTGGCTAGCCCCTTATTCTTGTGGATTCATAATTGTGTGTGTAGGGTGGGGTGGGGTTGGACAATTCACCCCCCCCCTCCACTACACACACAATTATGAATCCACATTTTTATACATGGTGCAGTCAGGTGCATTCATGGCGTTCTGAGGTAAATCATAATGGATTCAGTGTATCGGCAGCTACGGTCCTGATAATTATTTAGCATACTGTAAATCATAAGTTCTCTGCCGAATCGCATAACGATTTAAATTTATCTTTTGATTTCGGCTTTAGCCTACTTTAGAAAAATGAGACTGTGTATCTTGATTTTTCGTTAGTAGTTGAAATAATATTTTGTCCAATGGAAATAAAGTATTTTTCAAATTGTTATAAAATAATTTATATCTATAATTCAGTAATTCAGTATATGTAATTATGCATCATTAATTGATTTTATCCAGTAAGTAAATCAATATACTTAATAATTATAGTTACGTTGAATTAAAAGCAATGTCGTCTGCTCAACTTTATGACGTCATCTGAAGAATGAGGTCAACTTTAGTTTGCAAAGACATCAATTTCGTTGACGTGTTTCATATCCGGTGCCAACTAGAAGCTTCCGTAAGCTTCCTTAGCACTGGCTTTAATAAATTGTTTTGTTAAACACCAAAGATATAAATTTTTGTTTAAGTCATGCAGTTTTATTACACATGTACCAGGGACGCTTGCCACTGCGTCCGACGACCATGACGATAGGGACGAAAGTGACGACAACGACGAAGAACTCGTCAGCTGTTCTTACTATCTCCATGGCGACAACACACAGCCAACTGACGTCATGTTCTGCAAACACGGTTGCTGTGGAACACTAGAAGACCAGAAATGTTGTCAAAAACATGACCATGAAAGGTAAATGCTTATGATAGATAATTTGCCTCTAGCATAAAGAGTTGGTGTTACTGTAGACATGTTTCACTGCAGTGTGGCGGCCGTTAAAAATCTCCCCGTACATAGAGTTAGTACTGTTGCCAGTAAATAATCGGTTACCGATGTCATGCAATGATGATAACGTTTATCAGGTTTATCCGATCACCAGTTTGGGGGTTGTCCCGGCTAGATCAGTCGGTAGCTTAGTCGGAATTGCATGGCTAGGCGATGTCGCCATACTGTACGGTATGCTCCTTTGTAGAGTCAATATCATTTAAAATTCAAGTTAGCGCTATTTGTGAAGTGTGGCGGTGGTAAAAAGACTCCCCGTTCATATAGTCAGTACTTTTATACTTTTATCAGTTAATCATTGTGCTCAAATGTCATGCAATGTGATTACGTTTATCACGGTTATCCGATTTACTTTTTTGGGGGTTGTCCCGGCTAGCTTAGTCAGAATTGCATGGCTAGGCGCTTTCGCCGTACGGGTTCGATCCCCAGTAGAGGCAATATCATTTAATACTATACAGTTACTACTTTAAATACAGATTTCATAGGTTTTAAAGATTAATTAATTTGGCGTCTCAACATGGTATTAGTACGTTTTGCCCCTGTTTAGTGGAATTAAACAAACTCTCCTAATCAAGCGACTTTGACGATTAACCTACAAGCGGTGGTAGTGACGTCATACACTTTCAATCATCGATATATTCTCTAGACCGGTATGCATGTAATGCTCTTTTTTCACTTATATTGTAGAGGCTTATCAGTTCCTTTCATCATACTTCTGGCAGTGGCTGGCTTCTTTGCGGTAGTGATTGTCATCATCACTGTTGCCTGTGTTTACAAGCACAAACAATCATTGAACAAGAGGCAAACGGTTCCTACTAACGTCTGGCATACTGGTGGACTAGGTACATATTTGACTTCTTTTTCAGTTATTTAAGCAATAAAATTTGAAATGAGACCTGATTGTGGAAAGAAAGAAAAAAACTCCCTGGGTTGACACTTCGAAATACTAGAAACCAACGTTTTTTTATAAAATGTTAAGTGCTTGAAAGAAAATCACTAATATGAAGATAAATACGTGTACGAGGTGCCGTTTTGCTTTAAAAAAAACTGCATGAATAGTAGAACGGCATTGCATAATACCAGTCATCATAAAATGTACTTAAAGTATTGAAGTTTTTATTACCCCATTTTTGTAAAACTCTCCAAATTAATGGTACCTCAAAGTGTATACGTATTTGTGTTTATTTCAGATAAAGTAGCCCCGCAAAATATTTTCTACACCGAAAACGACGGCAAAGGTGGAAAGGATGAAAAAATATCGCAGCCATTCACAGAAATAATGAATGATAACCTCGGGGATATGCTCCCTAAAGGCAAAGAACGCTTCGCCGATATGCATCCTAAAAACAACGAATACTTCGTTAATATGCGCCCTCCGCCAAGTACTCCGAGCGCGAAAATGAAACGGAAACGGAAGTGACGCCATCTTTAAATGGAAACCAGCCTCCTCCTTACACTGTTGCAGTTTCGATGATCCATCCGTAAACCAAAGAGTTATAAATTGTAGAAATAATGTTATGAATTTCTCGAATTATTTTTCATATATGCACAAACTTAAAGACTAACTTCCTTTATGGTATGTTTTCTGTAGATCTTCAAACCTTACCCTTTAAGATACACATAGAGTGCATCTTTTCTTCTGTGATTCACGTATTAGTGAATAAGCACCTTTAAATTAAAATACGGGTACATGTAGTCTTATGTAAAGAAACATAAAACTTGAAAATGAGCGGTTCAAGTGATGTCAAGCGCTGATAATAATATTTGCCTATCAAAAATGGGGCGCGCAACAGGAAAATGTGTTTGTTTGTTGTTTTTTTTTTACATAATAGTATTTAGAAATATTAACTTATTAATATTTTTCGTCATACATTTGACTATACAATGTTATTTCTGCTGTACCTTGCACAATTAGTAATGTCGTCTGCTCCACTGAATAACTGACTTCAGCTTTCAGAAGACACATTTCCTGTGACGTGCCCCAAACATGTCAAAAGGCCTTGTTTATTTGATAAGATATACGTTTATAATTTAGGACATTGCACAACACTTTTGAAACATGAATTGAAGAACACATTAATTTTTTTGGATATAACTTTTTTAAAGCTTAGTCTTTGTGTCTATTTTTTATGTAACAGTGTAACTATCGGAATATACTTTGGGAAGATGCCACATATTTCAGAGGTAAATATCACCAAAAACCTAAAAGTGGATGTAATTTGAAAAGAATTAAGAGTACATTTCGCCTTTAAAATTATTTAAGCGATACATGTGACTAAAGCTTGTCTTCTCTGTCAATTGTGGGTCTCTGTCAGCAAATACTTTTAAAACTTCTTTATTAGATTGTTTATTGTACATGAATAAAAATACACATTTCTAGCCCTGCAATGATTAACAAGAACTGACATTAATCAAAATTGAAAATATATCAGAAAAAAAGTAATCAAATTGCTACTGTATCGTTCAAATGCAGACACATTCGACATAATAAATTCTCGTAACTACTTCCAGCTTGAAGAATATTATTATTTGAAATTCCCAAATTGTTGTTTAATGTAATACTTTGATAGCAGTATTAACCATAAATAATAAATTGATAAAAAATTATGACAGTTATTTTCTTTGCCGAATTACCGTTTAACACTCTCTCTACGACTGCTAGCAATTAATATCAAACGAGTACTCTTAAAGAGCTGCTACTGTTAGAAAACAAAATATTACAATGGTTCAAATGCGTTTCTTATCACTGATATTGAAAATCATATAAAACAGATAACACTAAAACACAAATGTTTAAATTAACACAAATAAACTTGGCATTTGGATAAAATTTCATACAATTGTAACTAAAAGCTGCTATCTAGTTTATCAATACACCTTGAAGTTAACAAAGTTAAACTTTGTTACACTGTTTTAACAATTATTTGACTCGTATACAAAGTACTAACAACATGTGGAATTCAAATGCAACGTCTATAAAGCTAGCAAGACAACGAGTGTTTCAACAATTACTCAAATAATATCCACATTCTTTATAGCACAAAAGCAATGATTTTTATTCATAATGTTCCAAGTAAGTAGGATTAAAAGAAAATTAAAGAAATGAAATTAAAAAGCGTGCCCTATAAAATTACAAAGACATGGTGCAAAGAACGAAGAAAAAACAAAATATAACAAGCAATACATACAAAAACAAAACAAACCAAACAATAACCATTGTATAAAAGTATTAATAAAATAACAACACCATATGGACACAAAAAGACACAACCTACAAGTCTGTTTAATAGACACAGCATTATGAATCCGTTTATATTTGGCAAATTGCTAAAAACAAGTTTATACATTTTTAGCAATTAAATAATGTCAGTTACAAGCTGATACTCGAAGAATTCGATTAGATTTAATAAAACGCCGGATGACTCGGCTTCCGTCTAGTTTGTCTTATAAAAAGCGCTTTGAATCTCAATTGTCTGCTGCTTATACAATAATCATCAATACCTCCAAGAAAAGCAACTCCTGCAGGTACCTTGCTGATATGCATTTTATTTCCCTTATCTCCCAGAACATAGATGGTTCAGCATATCAGTAAGAAAAGGAAAAACAAATGATTAAAAAAGGAGATAATAAATTTTTCAGTGTTTTCTTTAATAAACCATGTAGCTGGTGCCAGGCTAGATATATTCTTTTTACACTAATTTACGTCCTCAATACTAAAAGTTCGTTGACATTCAGCGATAGTATTGTCCGTCATTATCGTATATCTGTTCATGTCAATAAGTAAACAGTAATAATTTCTAAAGTAGTTTTGCAAGCTTGCGATGCATGAACTCTCATAAGTTTTCTAAATTATCGCTATTTAATCACTTTAAGCCTTATTAATGTTTGCAACTGGATAATTTTAACGGCTTTAAACTTTGACGCCATTTTGAAATTCCGGACTTCATTAAACATTGAATTATTTACCGGTCTGTGTCTTTAAAACGTGGTTAGCCATCATTTGGCCATTGAGGTGAATGAGTTAAACACACGCTGGCGTATTATCAGCTTTAGTCGGAACATACAAAATAAGCTCTGGACTTAATTTGGACTACCTCTGTACAATATATCTCTTACCACAGAAGGAAAAACGTTATTCAATGATTTTAAATAAAGATTTAATCATTAGTTTTCGAACTTTTTCTGGGAATATTTTCACGATATCTTTTAATTTCATGAGATTTTAACGTTTATATTAAGTATATATGTTCTGTTCCAAAAACGAAAGTTGAATGGCTGACGTCCAGGTCATCCCAGGTAATGTTTCAACTCGATTACAATTTTGTAAAGTTTCGAGATATTGATAAAGTAATGACGGAGAAATAAGTTTAAACATTATCTGTGGTGAACTGGATGTCAGTCATTTAACTTTCGTTTTCGGTGTTTTTTCCTGTAAACGATCAACAACAGTGTGACAAATGATTAAACAGCGATAAATCAGTTAACTAATGAGAGTTCATGCATCACAAGTTTACAAAACTCGTGATGATTTCAGTATACTTTATGACATGAACAGACATACGAACGGACAATACTTTTACTCTATGTCAACAAACTTTTATTATTGAGGATGTAAAATAGTGTAAAAACATTAAAATCAAATGATTTTCCGTACTCGATTTTATATGCTCTTGGTCACGCCAATAAATTCGCTTTCTGCTCCATGGACCTGCCCATTTCTTTACCCCAGATCTATTCACTTAGCCCTCACGAAGTTGTTCAAAGTCGTTTTTTGCTAATATTTCTTTTTGTTCTAATATTCCAAATATTTCTAAGGGAATGATTAAATTTTCCAATAGTGCCTATAGATTTATGCATATGTGATTATATGATTTATATATATGGAGCATTTTGCTATAAAACGCAGAACTTCAAGATTTCATCACAAACGTTCGTATTTATATCGCGATAAAATATTTATTATCCCTTCTACCACTTCAGATATCAACGGATATGTGCAGAATTCATTTGGCTTTTAAAATCGGCCGATACGTTATTTTATTATGTTCGAACAAAAATGTAACTTTGTATAATTGTATTTTTTATTTTGTTTTTCGAAAATGGCATTACTACGTCTGATTGTAAAGAATGGTCATTGTCCATTGTACATATTTATTATATTTTATTACATTTTTGTAACAAGTACCACGCGTTTATCATGTTTACAATACGTTTCGAACTGTCGATTTCACTGCCTGTATATGCCGGGCTGCATGATTTTCAAGACAAAAAGGCAATTCAAATGGTTGAACCATGATTCGAATCCTATGAAAAACGTAATTCTATATTTTCGCACTGAAACACTCTTACAAATTTTCACACTGCGCTTATCTGGTTGAATACTTTAGACTGCTTAACAACCGGTTAATATACACTTTAGAATTAACAGATGGGCCGTTAAGTTAACGAAGTTTACAGAAATACTTTTCGACATTTAAAAGTAAATCACGATTTTCCTTAAAAGTATAATCATTTGTTGAATTGAGCGAGTTTATGCAAAAGCTGTACAAAAATGGCAATGTCGTAGAATGGTCCTTTCTTGGTGATACTACATGCCAAAAAATCCTAGTTAAACTACCCTGAAGGCTTTGATTGGTTGGTGACATACTGGACATGACTTGTAATCTGTCTGGCAATACTGACAAACGAGACGGTGAAAACATTTCATGAACTCGACGTCTCGAGGACGGTCGAGACAAATCAGGCACATCATTTCCGGCGGAAGCCGTGACCGCTTAGTTTCATTGGCAAGTTGTAGAATAGCATCCTGAAAATATTAAATTTATATTATCTTGTTAAATTTGAAGGAAATCAAGAGGTAAAATAACATCATACGATATTCTTGTAATCAAACTCCGATTAGAGAATTAAAACTAATTTCTGTTAAAAAGAAAAAAAACAGACACGGTATTAAAAGATTTAACATCGTTGTTCCAAACAAACTGTTAAATAATTATTATATCCTTCATGTTGAGGGTTCTTGAATGATCGTAAATTTGGAGATGTTAGAGACGTAACCGCCATTTTCTTATTTTATTATCTTTGAAAATTTTCATTTTATCAAAGGGTCATTCCGTGCGTATTTTCATTACTTCTACGTCTATTCTATGAAAAAGACTGTTCTTAGAACTTCTTACAACAACAAAATAAGCACGATGAAAAATTTGCTATCAGTGAAAATAATTCTTGTTAAGTTTTAAAAAATAAATTTCTTTAAATAAATTTGGTCAATCACAGCCTGACCTGCTGTTGTTATGGTTTTGAGACAAATAGAAGTAAACCAATGAACTGTGTGTCCTTCGTGGGCGACGTGGAGAAATACATCAAAATTTAATCAAGGTTGATTTAAAAGGTGTTCATTAGTTTTAGCAAATTACGAAATGTCGACATAAAGGGCTATCTGCCACCAAGAAATCCGTAACTGCTGTAAACATATCAACTAAATGGAAATCAAAATTAGATTCCAAAAAATAAGGAAGTACATGATCAAAGTTATCTGAACAAGGGAGTTAATATAAATTTGTTTAGTGTTTGTGTTTTCAAGCAGTTGTTCCCCTTGTGGATGTCATATTTAGGTATTTGAAATAGCCTAAGGTACAAAGATACTATTCTTAGGAAAATGTGACAGTGAAATCATAATTGAAAAGTGTAGCTGATGCCAAATATACTAGAAAGCTTCCAGACTATTATAACTATGTAGCAGAACATGCAAAGACAATGTTCTACATTTAGGCTATACTCGGGGGCCATCAACATTTCTATGCCTCAAGAAAATGGCAATAACTCGTTAAAAATCAAAGTACACAGTATTCGTGTTTTGTTTGATTAAAATCATGTTAGTATATAGAAGATTTTGATTTTTCGGATGGTCAACTGGTCAAATTACAATTTATTCGACAGAATAAGAAACAAACTCTGCAAGTCCGGAATACGCGCACTTCCTTTAACCGATGTGCGGCCGGGATTGTGGGTGCGTGATTAGTACTTGCTTTTATCATGATATAAAATTATAAATTTTTATTGTTGCCTTTTGTGCAGCAATCACGGTAAAAGAGTTATTATTTTTAATAGTATTAGTAATATAATAATTACATTTTATCATGATGTTCAAATGCAAGAAATGCCTGTCGGAAGTTCCTGCTGAACACTGTCTATTTGGTATCGAACAGTTGGTAAAAGTTGTATAGCGTATCTTTCTTGTTTAAAGCATTTCGTATGCATGCTTGTATATACACTTAACCGATTTTCTAATTACACCGAATATATTATTTTAATATCTCAGTCAGCGTGGATTCAAATTATACTCTTAAAACTTGAAACATAAGATACAACATTATATTATTCTCTTCTGATTATGAAATAACCATTACATTCCCTACATGCTTTTAGAAACCTCTGACAATGTAGGGATAAAAACAATTTGCAAAATCGTCAGTGGCGGGTATAAGTAAAAGAAGTTACATTTTCCTTATTTACCCCCCTCCCCGTTCACACATAGACGCCGCATCTACTACGATGATAGCCTGACCGAAAACGTGACCGATCGTGACAAATCGCAGGAGAAACGTTATGGAGTCTTCATTATAAGTATCTTAAACCCCAGTCACACTGGAGCTCACGATTACTTGCGACCACCGGCGACGCGTAAAACCGACGATCATCGGCGATTGTCTGCGACCAAACCCTCTTTGCGCAGAAAAATTTACTACCGCGATTATCGTACGACCAGTTATTGACAATCGTACGACAGTTCATCAGAAAACGTACGATTGTCTCAAGACTGTCTGGGATTACTTACGACTACCCGTGTCCTGTAATGCGATCACCTACAACTTGTCGTAAGACCATCGCACGATTACTAAATACTACTCAAGACTATCAGTGACTAGTGACAATTTGTAAAGACTGTCTTAAGATTGTTGCACGACAGTTTTGCGATTAAGAAAAATCCGAAAAAGACTGATGGATTGGAGGTATAAATAAGGAATTTACAGTGAAACATTCTCATTTATCACAGTAACGAGACAGAGTAAACAACAAAGAATAACTATGGCCGACGCACCAAGGAGACTGCAGATGATTCAACTGCGAATGCTTTTGCAACAACAAGAAGATGCTGCTGCGTTGGTGATGCTCCTGCAACGTAGAAGGAGAAGACAACAACGAAGACAGAGACAGTATTGGGTCCGCCCATGGATTGCTCGCAGGTTGCTTTTTGGAAGTTATGAAAATTTGATGGTAGAGCTAGAGAGGGAAGCCCAGGGCGACTTCATCAACTTCCTCAGGATGGAACCAGCAATGTTCCATGAGCTTCTTCTACGATTAACTCCTAGGCTTACCAAACAAACTACTAAGTTCAGGAAACCGCTTGAGCCTGGCCTGAAGCTGGCCATCACGCTTCGACACCTTGCCTCTGGGGACAGCTACCACAGCCTAAGCTATTCATTCAGGGTACCTCACAATACCATATCGATGTTTGTTAAAGATGTCTGCGAGGCTATTGTTGCTGAATATGGTGATGAGGTTGTGACACTTCCTACAACAGCAGATGCATGGCGTGATGTGGCGCAGAGATATTTTCAGAGACCTTAGCACGCTTGGCCTTTGGTGGTAAATCGCCATCATCTTCACCGTCACCGTCCTCGGCGTCCTGAAATACCAGCTCCTGGATCTGCCGAATAGGCTGAGCATCAGGGACGTCTTGAGGTAATGCATTTTCATGCTGGGTTACAACTAGCTCTTCAGTTTCACCCTCAGAGTCAGAGTCGTGTTTGGTCCTTTTCTGGACTTTTCCTTTACACTTTGACTTTTTGGGTGGCATGACGGTGTTACTCCAACGAAAGAAAAGGTGTGTATGAGGAATGAACCGTAAAGTGACTGCTATATATAATGTCACGTGGTCTGTGTCTTGTCACAGGAAATCTTTAACTAGTCTCTGACGATCGTACGATGGTTGCAATTTATCGTAGAGAAGTCGCTAATTGTCATTTGTAATCGTGGGTGGTCGTAAGACAAGTCACTACTAATCGCACGATGATCTTAAGACTTTGGAAAGACTACCTGCGACCGAGTGACAAGGACATCGGCGCCGACCAGTTGAAGATTATTACAGACTTTCGAACGACGATCGTGCGACAGCCTAAGACCTTATAAGATCACTAGCGACCTGTTTGATCGCAAGGAGGTTTTTGTGCAAGCTCAAAAACCTCTCTGCGACTGAAATTGGTCGTGGGACCTTAATAAGATAACCTGCGACTGTCGAAGATCACCGATGACCGTCGTAAGACTTTTTAAAGATTCTTCGCGACCAGAGGTCACTGGTGATCGTCAACTGGTCTTAAGTGGTCGTAAGCTCTAATGTGACTGGGGCTTTACATGACCGCGAGTGGAAGACGGGGTTTTCCCAACCCGAGGGACAGCGGGGGATAGGAGGAACCGAGCTTTAGCGAGGTTCCGACTTCCCCCGCTGTCCCGAGGGTTGGGAAACCCCCGTCTTCCACTCGCGGTCATGTAAGATACTTTTTCTTGCATACCAACTTATCTTTTATTTTTTTTTTTAAAGGTAATAGACAAGTGTAGCTGATGCAAAGTATACCAGAAAGCTTCCAGGCTATCATAACTGTGTAGCATAACATGCAAAGAAAATGTTCTTCATTCAGGCTTTACTCGGCGGCCATCAACATTTCAGTGCATCAATTTCTTGTTTGATTGAAATCATGTCAGTATATAGAAGATTTTGATTTTTCGGATGGTCAACTCGTCAAATTACAATTTATTCGACAGAGTAAGAAGAAATCACTGCAAGTCCGGAATACGGGTACTTTCTTAAACCGATGTGCGGCCGGGATTGTGAGTGCGTGATTAGTACTTGCTTTATCATGATATAAATGTTTATTGTTCTTTTTGTGCAGCAATCACATATTTTGAGTTATCATTTTTAATATTATTAGTAATATAATAATTACATTTTATCCTGATGTTAAAATGCAAACAATGTCTGTGGGAAGATACTGCTTAACATTGTCTATGTGGTATCGAACAGTTCGTAAAAGTTGTATAGCGTATCTTTCCTGTAAATAGCATTCAGTATGCATGCTTGTATATACACTTAACCGATTTTCTAACTACACCAAATATATTATTTTAATTTCTCAGTCAGCGTGGATTTGGAGTATTCTTTTAAAACTTGAAACATAAGATACAACCTATTCACTTCAGATTTATGAAATAACCATTATATTCCCTACATGCTTTTGGAAACCGCTGACAATGTAGGGGTAAAACACTGGCGGTTGACCAGCCGCCCCACCCCCTGCCAACCCTTACTAATAAGCCCTTTGTAAAAATGGTGTCAAGTCACTAATATTATTCCATTCTATAAAAATATGCGAAAATACACCATCAAAATCGTATTATAAAAAAATATATTCCTATGTATATAATTGAATAATGGTCAGGAACGGCTCCAGACCCTAGCACCGTTCGAGAGGCTGTTTCTCCTACAATACTGTGGGTCCCAGCCTGACAGCTGTTTGATTCAACGCAAGAGGGTATAATCTAACAGTAAATGTCAAAAGATCTCACCAAAGGCTCGAAATACACGTAATATTCAACAAAAAACGACCTCCGAAATGCAAGTTATTTTTCATAGATTCTTCACCCCCTTGCGACTTCCGGAAATCCCCGACGCTTTTGGTCGGAGCGTTCTGATTGCTTTTGGTCGGAGCGTTCTGATTGGTAGAACTATTGACGTAGTCCGGGAAATACTTAGCACACAAATCGTTCGACCAACCGCTGACAATGTAGGGGTAAAAATAGCTTGGATTCCTGGCGACGAAGTATTTTGTTTTTATTAATTCTCCAACTAATTATCTTGAGTCAGTCTACCTCTATATTTGAACTTGATAATTCAGACATCTCTCTCAATGCAGTTTGGTAAACAAATAGACTGGCTACAGTAAAAGTCTGTTATGATATATAAAATATAAATAAAAAGACAAAATACACTAATTATCAAACTAGTGGCTAGTCTAGGATAAAAACAAATTGCAAAATGGTCAGTTATGGGTAAAAGAAGTTACATTTTCCTTATTTACCCCAGTTCACACCTAGACGCCGCTTCTACTACGAAAGCGTGACCGAAAACGTGGCCGATCGTGACAAATCGCAGGAGAAACGTAATGGAGTCTTCATAAGCGCAGTATGATCGCCATAGGGTCTTCATGAGGCGAGAGTGTAGAGCCTGCTCAAAAAGAGAACACAATGAACGCGGCCGCAGGTCGGCAACAGCCTGCGTAACTTCGTATCAGAAGCGTGTTAGCAGCGCGTTTGACGCAGGGGTATCGTAGTACGTTTGTTGTTCGATTTTGACGCCAAACGGCCCCAATCCGCCTCGATCCAAAACATTTTCAGATCGTGGCTTGATTCTAACTTAAATTTTGAAACACTTCTATGCGATTTTGAATTAATGCGATTGCTTAGCTGTTACACAGAAGATGCGTCAGCAGTGTTATCACATTTCGGTTAACCCTCTCTACAAAAGATATGGTCGAATCTAAAGTGACATTCAATTTTACACCCAGCTCAATTAAATGCCATTTGTTTATGAACGCACAAAGGGATTTTAATCGTTATTTCATTAATAATAAAAATGGTGTATTTTAAGTTTGAAAGGTTTACTCCTTTTTTATGCGGAGAATTAAAATTATTTTAATCGCTGAAGTTAGAACATTGGTTTAAGTATAAATAAGTTATCTTGTTGATGCTTATATGAGTCGACTGATTGAAAGATTTGAATTAATATAAAAAAAAATAGCGCGATAGCAATTTATTAAGCTTGAATTCTGTTTAAAAAAAATAGACAACGATTCTAAGGGATCGACAGTTTTTTTTCTTGGTTATTGGAAAATCAGAACGACTTTGCGCTGATTTTCTAAATCAGTAAAGTTTGAACGAACTAAACATAAGATTATTTTGTCTCACTAAAGCTTTTGCACCATTAAACAAAACTTTACCGATTGTGCCTCAAACAGGCTGTAGACATCATGGCGTAGTTGCTCCGGCAAATGTTCTTCTGTTTCCTGCAAGATCACATGTACCGACGAGGTCATCGCTTCCTCAGTATTTGTTACCTCGAGCCTGAAACTGTGGTTTAATAAATCTCGATCGGCCGTATCATACTCCATGATGTTTATAGGCGTTGCCATTGCTTGTAATTCACACCTCTCAGCAAATGTTGAAATAAAATTGTATTTAAAAATTATAATTAAGTGACAACTTCAGATCTTAAATCGTCTTATGATCGGATGGACAAGAGCGAGCATTTTATAAGCCGTCGTCATATACCAATCCGCTAAGTGTCGGGTTATCAAACTTATACGTTCGCTTTGATAACAGTTGCAATGATTACAGGCAACAAGGTTGATAACCAATATCGAATTGATGTTTTATGCTAGAATAAACTGATACTAACTGATAAAAAATGATAAAATGTATCAAGCTTTGTCAATCCAGTTGGCAAAGTTATTAAACATTGTTTGAGTATTGTGACAATTGTTTGAAAACTGTAAATAAAATCAGTAATTAACAGAATGTGGAGTTTTAATGAAAGTGTACAAAGGCAGCAAGATAACACGTGTTTCAATAATAACTCAAATAATGTCCACACTTATTTTATTGCACAAATAGTAATTTATTCATAATGGGTAGGTGAGCTAAAAGAAAATTTAAAAATAGAATTTTTATAAAAGCGTGCCCTATAATTTTACCAAGCCATGGTGCAAAGAATGAAGAAAAAACACAATAAAACAAACAATAAAAACAAAACAAAAAAGTAATGATTGTATATAAGCACATATATAGTAACAACAAAACACGGAATCAAAATGTACACAACTTACAAGTCTGTTTAATAGTCAAAGCAGTCTGAATTTGTTTATATTTGGTAAATTATTGAAAAAAGTTCATAAGGACAGTCACAAGCAGACGCTTCGTAGAATTCGATTTGCTTTCATAAAACGCGGGATGCCTAGGCTTCTGTCTGGTTCTTCTAATAAAAGGCTGATTGAATCTCACTAACGTGCTGCTGTAAAGGTGAATCACAATTTTACCACAAAAGTATACAATCATTTGTTGATTGAGTTTAAGCAAAACTGTAAAAAAATGGCAATTGTAGAATGCTCCTTTCTTGGTGATATACTACTTATCCAAATAATCCCAGTTAACTACGATAAAGGCTTTGATTGGTTGGTGACATACTGGACATGACTTGTAATGTGTCTGGCAATATTGACAAACACGGAGGTGCCCACATTTCATGAACACGACATCTCGCGGACGGCCGAGGCAAATCAAGCACATCATTTCCGGCGGAAATCGTGGCCATTTAGTTTCCATAGTAAGCTTTCGAAAAGCTTCCTGAAAATATTTGATCACACTACACCAAGTGAATTCCGTATTCCGATTTGAGAAATTCGCTACCAGTAATAATAATTTGGTTTAGTTTTTTTAAACTAGCTCATCAATGATTATAATAGTTGTTTTGATATTACGCAGCAAATGGTGAGAATAGCTGAAAACGCGTTCGGTTTGCAATATGTTATTGCAAATAATGTCACCCTAAGTTTCTTTATCCATCGAATATATATTTTTGTTTTATAAACATCTTTTTTGGATAGAACGAATACATTAAACTATTGAAACTATATTTTTCGCGTTGAATAAATATTTCACGTGTATCGAATGGTTTAAAAAGAAAAAAATATCGACGATGTAATAAGGTAATTCTTACCACGCCATTAATTGGTCGGAGTGACAAGCAATCGTACTCCAGGATGTTGATAGGCTTTGCCATTGCTTGTAATCCACACTGCAGGGAAATGGTGAAATTTATTCTTTAATAATAACAATTAGCAACCCAATATCTAACATTGACTATAACAAGATCACAAGACCTAGCCTTTTTAAAGCAACCAGCATCGGCCTCGTTTCCTCTATCTTTTCAAAATGAAAAAAAGGATGATAAGATGATAAGTCGAATTGGTTGTCGCGTTTGTAATACATGTAAAAGATAACATAGTCAAATACTAAAACAAGTGCTGATTGCTACAGCAGGGTACATATCTAACTTTTGGCTTTTATTTGAAAGTCGAGCTCGATTCAAGACAGTCAGTTCACATTTTTAAATTCCCATGTAACAATGAAAGGAATTGCCCAAATGATAAGAAGGCATGTTTAATAAAAAAATAACATTGCTTCAACAGCTAAACCGTTAATTAACAGTCAAGACCTGTAGGTTAATCGTTGAGTTAAATGGCTGAAACATTATCATTAACAAATTACTCATGCCCAATAGAGAATCAATAAACAAGTACCTGTAACAGCTGTTTGATCCTGACCTGCTGCTGGAAATTTAAGCAGACGGATCTGGAGCAATAGATCCTGATATTGGGTATCTAGAGCATGATGAGTATGATGACTGTCTTTATCGCCTTGGTAACTCATGAGCAGACTTTGACCTTGACCTACTATATGGGCTAAACCTTGACATTGACCTATCTGGTTTGACTGAGAGATCCGGACAGGTCGTTCTGACGGAAGACACCTTTACAAGACCCGTTATGTAACTTATGCAATAACAATTCCGTAGAATGTAAACGACATTACCTCCTAGAATGTTACTTCTTTAAGCGAGAAAGACAACACTATGTTAGTACATTAAACCTTAGAAGATATGACCTCTCACTGAAAACACTGCTTTCGGCTACATCTTTAAATTATTTTTAAAACGTGTTTAAATTCATAAACATTATTTGAAATCACTCTTAAACGTACGACAACATCCAGTGCCAAATCCTTCCACGTTTTGTGTATGCATGTATATTTACAACTTGTTGTTTTTAATATGCTTTTTCACGCCCGGTATACACTGCCTCCTTCACCAAAAAGTGATGTTAAGAAACGGAGGCATGTTCACTTCCGTGCTGGAGGCATCGTGATATTTTATGTCAACAAAGGTGAGTACAATTTGTTTTTATTACAATTATTAAGAAAACATTACTTGTTTCAAAAATTTGAGAATGTCATTCCATGTAAATATGATTGAACCTCATGTTCGACACCATTTTTCCATCAGATATTACCAACTGGCTTGTCTACAACTTTTACAATGCGAAAGAAACTTGCACATTTAGTACTACACACTCTATCAATATATTATTAAAACCTTTAGCTTGGCCAGTTGTTCTAAGGCAAGCTGAAACTTTTTTGGAAAGAGATGTTTGCTAGATGAAACCAGGATGATGGAGCTTTGTACATGGTGTAAATGCTCTTGTTTTAACCATTTCCTCCATAAATACACATTTTTAGGCATGTGCAACCACTTCTGTGCCGTCTGATCAGGATCTGACCGGCCGCTTTTTGGTCAGAATTAACTTATTATTAATAATCTAATAGCGAACAGTGAAGATCATGATCAGACGGCATGAGATAAAGACCTGTATACGGAGGAAAGGGTTAAATATCTCGGTCAAACCTGTTTAAAATAGTATCTTGATACTTAACCTTTGAATCCATGTTATATGGCTGTTCTCCAGATGAAAACAGTATATATTCAGATTAACTGGCATATATGTACCATTTGATCAGAATCTATACTGTTGGCTTCTTTATTCATTGGGTCAATTCTGAGCAAGAAGCAGCCAATGTAGATCCAGATTAGAAAGCAGATGTGTTGACTAATCTGGATCTACACATGCCAGTGTAGATAAAATAGATATATATGTAATAATGATAAGACACTTCCACAGTACTGATGTGAATGAAAATGTAGAAAGCTAGTTTGTAAAACTTTCCATTGTATTTAATGGATACTTCGTGTTTCACTATGTTTTGAGGTCTGCCCCTTTCAAATCACTTTTATATGAAACTTAATGTTGCATATAACTTTAAAAGTACTTGTCCTATTATTTTTTAAGTCATGTTCCTTTCAAATGACTTACATATGGAACTTAATGTTGCCTATGATTTAAAGTCCTTGTCCTATTTACTAAATAATTGGAGTATATCATCTTCATCATTTTTATGAACAAAACCATGTGTGACAACAAGAATGATAACTCTTATTTTACTATTTTTCGAATTATGCCCCTTTAAAGGACTTTAATATGGCTTTTTACGTTGCCTATAAAATTGAAAGTACAGTCATGTCCTAATTACCTCATATTTGAAATACATCATTTGCATTAACAGAGCCATCTGTGACACCAAGATTGATAACTCATGATCAATGTTTTTTTTTATTTATGCCCCTTTAAATAACCTGAAACTTAATTGCTTATAACTTGGAAAGTATTTGTTTCTTTAAAAAAAAACTTGATATATGTCATCTGCTTTAATAAAGTTATATCTGTTTTCTTTTTTGTGCTGTTTTGAATGATTAGAACCTGAAACTTTATTTTGCTTATAACCAGAATATAAAATAAAGACAATAATTGAACATAAATGAGTAATTTTGTAGTATTGCAATGCAACTTGAATTACATCAGACTTCATGAAAATTGCAAGACCAACGGACCTGTC
>JAZAYU010000414.1:278662-381703 GCA_038501625.1 Corbicula japonica | reverse complement strand
CAAAGTATGGTGTGATGGGTTGTGTGTTGAGTGTTTTTGTGTAGAATGTTAACCGGTATTCAACGTATAATGTAATCGGTTATGCGTTAAGTGTGGTTGTGTATACTGTTAACCAGTGCTTACATTTCTTGTGTGATACTTGATGTGTTAACTGTTAAGTTTGGTTACCAAATTGTGTTTCCCAGTCACTTGTCTGAATGTATTCCATTATTGTCTTTTTTATCGTCTTATATTTTGTCTTTCAATCAATACTGATATCAGTTACCATCATTGATGGATTTTGAGCTCAATACATGTATCTCTGTAAGAACTGAGTATTGCTCAACCCAGGGTCTCTCTCTCTCTCTCTCTCTCTCTCTCTCTGTCTCTCATGATTTGTCTATTTAGTATGTATGGTAAACATGTCATCAATTAGTAATAATCATGTGAGTAACCTGTAAAATGCATCGATTGCTATGTCAATTACAAAAAACCAAACATTACTATTAATATGTCATTTAGTGTTTCTGTCGTTCGATAAAGCCATATACAAAAAGTACTTACTTTTTAATAAAAACACTCTTTATTTTAATACGATTTTAATACAAATCGCTTAAGTCTACATCTTTTCTACATAATTCATAACCGGAAATCAAAAAGATTTACATGTAGAAAAGATGTAGACTTAAGCGATTTGTATTTTTTGATAAAGGCCATAAGGCCGAAACGTTAAAATAAAGAGTGTTTTTATTAAAAGGTTGTTAACGTTTATATCCCTTAGGGTATATGAAAGAAAAAGTACTTAGTTATTCGCAATTGCTGCGTCATTCAGAAACCTGTCTAGCAGGTTTATATTTCTATGTATATATATTACTTGACCCACAATATCATATTTCTTTTAAATTTTATACATACTTGAAAGTTATAGGAGAAGTATACAGGATATTCTTTTTTCACAAAAAGTATAGAGTCACCTTTGCGTGTCAATATCACATTCTAATGGTAATGTCTTCGGTTTGTGCGCATGTAGTGTAGTTAGCGTAAATAGAAATAACTGAACAGTAAAAGTCAGTATATTAGAACCCATCCCACCCCAACCAGACTTATTAATTGAGAGCAAATGCTTTTTAAACTAAGCAGAATTATCTTGATTCCATCTATTCTGAAAATATTAACGCACGGGTTGGGTGAAAAAATATGTAAATTTGATAAATTACGGCATTTTAAAAATAATCCTTTTTTGTGTTTGATCTATTCAGAGTTTATCATAAACGCCCACCTTGCACTTTGCTGCAATAGAACAATAAAGGTCTTTATTTGGACTATTTTCATTTATCATTGAAAAACATTTGAGGCCGAGCACGTTTCCACAAAAGCCCACTTTTGTGGACTGTGAATAAGGATTGATCATGTGACGTTGGTGAGCACGTTTGCTACGAGCTGTTGTTAAAACTCCTGCCACCATTCGTTTTGTTTTCGTCCATGATGCAGTTCAAAAAGCTTTTCAAACAGTATTTTATATAACAATGTCTCCTATTACGCGAAGCCTACTTTAAACTATGTTCATACCCTAATATCTGCAATAAATTGTCGATTCAATACGAGAAAAACTGTCAATTTATATATATATATATTAAATTACATACATCTAACTACGATTTGGACGAACCAAACAGCTCCTTTATGTCCGCTTAAAACAAGCTTCATAAAACAATTCCTGGTGATCAGAATTTCCTGGTGTATGAAGATAAAATAAAGCCTTGTTTTGTATATATATATATATATAATATACATGTTTTAGAAAGCAATAAAGCGAAAATAAAATCACAGTAAAGTACACTAAATAGTTTCTGATTTTTTTAAGAGAGAGAGAGAAAGAGAGAGAGAGAGAGCAAGAGAGAGAGAGGGAGAGAGAGAGGGAGAGAGAGAGAGAGAGAGAGAGAGAGAGAGAGAGAGAGAGAGAGAGAGAGAGAGAGAGAGAGAGAGAGAGGGAGAGGTGGGAAGGAGCTGAGCGGTTCGCAAAACTGAGGACAGAACTGTACTAATTTCGAATACTGACAAGATGGTTAGCACCTAAGTTCAGATACAAAGAGGATTACACGATGGTATTTCCTTTTGGATTGGAAGTGTGGATCAGTGTGAGTAGAATGTGACATGCCATACTAAGAGTTGGGAAAAGTGTGTTGCTTTTATTTCGAAAAAGAATTACCAATTTTTATTGTAATGACCACTTTCAGATTACATTTTCGTTCAATCCCATATAAAATTTTTAACTCTGGACGTATTTTGCAGTTAAATTTCAATTTCCTGTAAACAATTGACTGTTCAGACATGGAGTATTAATTCTACATTAAATTTTGTTCAAAGAGAAAACTATAGTTAATGTTTGATAACATCCTGTTCACAAGCTGCTTTTAATAGGCTGTGCAACTTTCGTGTTTTATGTAAACGTGACATTTTTTGTTATATAAGCTAATTTGTTGAAATGATATGTAATTTTAAACCCAGGTGATGTCAATGCAAATGATTTTATAATGTTCCCAAGCTGGTGACAAGGTCGTTTGGTGAAAAGTTTCAATGATGTTATGCGTGATCAAGTTAAAATTTCAGATACATTAAGACACACAATAACATCCGTTTGGTATTTTAGCCATTTCTTTTCTTTCATTGTAAATTTCTCTTTAATTTACTAAAACTGTTAAGCTTAAACTACAAAATATTAATCGTGAGTTTTAGAATTGCTGTGATTGGTGTACAAGTGTTAGATAGAATATAGCATTTTGCAACAAATATATATCCAGAAAGACCACATATGAAACCTATAGCCGACATTTGTCACTGGTAAAAATCCTGTGTCGTCTTGCACACTAAGTTCAAATACAAAGAGAACTACACGATGGTTTTTCCTTTTTCCATTGTTGGATTGGAAATGTGGATCAGTGTGGGTAGAATGTGACATGCCAGACTAAGAGTTGGGAAAAGTGTGTTGCTCAGTGTGGGTAGAATGTGACATGCCAGACTAAGAGTTGGGAAAAGTGTGTTGCTCAGTGTGGGTAGAATGTGACATGCCAGACTAAGAGTTGAGAAAAGTGTGTTGCTCAGTGTGGGTAGAATGTGACATGCCAGACTAAGAGTTGGGAAAAGTGTGTTGCTCAGAGTGTGACATGCCAGACTAAGAATGTGACATGCCAGACTAAGAGTTGGGAAAAGTGTGTTGGGAAAAGTGTGTTGCTCAGAGTGGGTAGAATGTGACATGCCAGACTAAGAGTTGGGAAAAGTGTGTTGCTCAGTGTGGGTAGAATGTGACATGCCAGACTAAGAGTTGGGAAAAGTGTGTTGCTCAGTGTGGGTAGAATGTGACATGCCAGACTAAGAGTTGGGAAAAGTGTGTTGCTCAGTGTGGGTAGAATGTGACATGCCAGACTAAGAGTTGGGAAAAGTGTGTTTTATTTCGAAAAATAATTACCCATTTTTATTGTAATGGCCGCTTTCAGATTACATTTTAGTAAAATTACATATAAAATTTTAGAATTTTAGAATTGCTGTGATTGGTGAACACGTGTTAGATAGAATATAGCATTTTGCACCAAATATGTTGAACGTTCTGACAGGGTCATACATCGGTTGTCAGTGATCCCATTGATGATAAACCTCCCTATTTCGTCTGTGCAATATACTTTTATTATCAAATTAAATCGTTTGGCATAGCCTAGTACAGCTTTGTTTTATTAAGTGGACAATGTTAAATGTGCTTTTATAAACATTTTACCGATTTGTACCGGTGTTTCATATTCTGATCTAACGTGTATGATAATATGTTAACTTTAATATATGTACCGTTTGCCATTGTATGTTGTCAGCTGATTATATGGTCTGATAAGCCTTGTGGATTATTTGTTGTTGTATATACTGTTATTGTTGTGTTGTATATACTGTTATTGTTGTGTTGTATAATATACTGTTATTGTTGTGTTGTATATACTGTTATTGTTGTGTTGTATATACTGTTATTGTTGTGTAAAACGGAGAAGACTGGTATTTGATTTTTGTGAGCATATGTGAAGTTTTATTTACCATATAACCGGTTTATTTTATACCGTTTTAAGCGTTTAGTCTAATTAGACTTAATGGATTACGTGAAGGATCATGATAATATTTACCATTTGTATATCGGCTGGTCGAGTTGGGCATCTATGTTCTTATGATTTCTTTGATTTCCCTAGCTGGTAATACCATGACATTGTCTTGTCGGACAAACTAGCTCTGGGTTGGCAACGTCTGTTTTCTCTATGCAAGCACATTTTTGTATCGCCTTTAGGCTAATATATTTATTTCAATCGTTTAAAACTTAAGTATGGACACGAAATTTATTCCTGCTATATAACGTTCACATTATGGTCGGTTCTAAATTCTGATCAATCCATAGGAAATAAGTAGAAGTCAAACTATGCAATATGAATAATTAATGAATTTTAGCTAAATTCAAATGTTTTGTACAGTTGTGTATGCATTTGTTTTAAGTTTTCTATTTCTTTTCATTGTACTAGCACATAATTGTAAACAATGATATTTCTGTGGGTAAAATCATACATGCTCATCATACTACATGTATCTATTCACCATTTTCGGGATAGGTTTGCGGTCCGCTTCAGATCAGCTTCCTATTCGATTGTCAATTTCATGATTGATAGTACTGTAACTATTCACCTGAGTATCATTATTATATGGCGAACAAAATATTTATTTTCTTATATTTATTTTCATAAGAAGATACAAATGTAATCATTAGCAACACGTTAGTCTGGTAAATATAAAAGTTTTGATAGGATTGAACGTAAGATATGAAGCGATTATTACTTTACCGCATCATTAAACGACGTCTAGAAGATATACGCTACTGTTAAATATATGTATTAATCTTACTTGACACATAATCACCCTGGCTAACCTGGTACGCTTCGCGAACGGCACTACGCCGCGATCACGGCATATGCAACGCTTTTAACCGGCATAACCGGTGTCAATGTAGGAGATTTTGTGGGGTAAGGTAAGAAAATCGCAGAGTTTTTGGTTAGATATTTAAATAATGCTCAAACCAATAGGCCTATACGGCTGTCAAATCATGGCTATTTATGATTCTAGTCTTCTCTGTGTCCAGAATACAGTAGTTTGCTCAATCATTCGTGAAATATTATATTATTATTATTATTATTATTATTATTATTATTATTATTATTATGTCTATAAGGCAATTTCGAAAAATGAACTCTACTCCGTTCTTAAGTTCTCGTTTTCGTTCTCGTTTTCTTTTTCTTTTCAATTCCTCACCTTTGATCATGTTGATCATGTTGATTCTGTGTATACTCTTCAAACTTAAAACATAATAAGTCAAATCATTTCACTTCTTTGAAATGATCATTCAATTCCACAAAATCTTAGTTAGTTGGTGTATTCTCCGTTAATAAAAATTTATGTTTTCTTTTTTAACTTTGGATTTTAAAGGGAGATGTGCAGAATTGATTAATGGAACAGATTTGCGAAAAGGGTTATTAATCAGTTGAATATCATTATTTGAAGCTCAAATATTGATTTACACCCGAAATATTTCAAACCAATATTTTATAAAAAAGATATATCAGTGGTGTTTCCTATCCTATGCGACGCGCATAGGTTAGCTATTTTTGTATTTCCCGCGTAAAGCCGCGGTGGATTTTGGGATCGTCACGTGATCACTTCAACCAAAATACGCATTCGGTGTACCTTGCCGACTATCGACGTCGCCATTTGTTTCAAAATGCCAGGGCCACCACGAATAGTAAGCTCAGCGATGATCTTAATATAGAATAATCGCTAAATATAGAATATAGTTTTGTATAGGGATTTCTTTAGCGGAAAATTAACTGAAAACTTCCTT
The DNA here is from genome assembly GCA_038501625.1 of Corbicula japonica. Taxonomy (NCBI): domain Eukaryota; kingdom Metazoa; phylum Mollusca; class Bivalvia; order Venerida; family Cyrenidae; genus Corbicula; species Corbicula japonica. Next base: position 375,810 of record JAZAYU010000414.1, on the reverse strand, counting down.
CTGGAGGGTTTGAAATGTAGAGTTTAGTGAAAAGTACAAGTAAGTGTTACATTAATCGATCTGTTTGCGATTTTACCGAGTACACCTGCTCGACCCTGCACATCTCCCTTTAAGTAAGTGTTGACACTTCAATGCAATTCTATAATAATGCGATTGCTAAGCTGTTACACAGAACTTCTTTTAGTAGTTTTGACCGGTTTATGTATATCCTCTTTACAAAGCTATGGTCGATTTTGTACTCAACATTTTCTTGTTCGTACCATTACACTCACGTGGGATTTTAAAACAATGGTTTGTATCGCTTAGTTTTTGTGAATTTATGTAAATAGAATTTTAAGGAATGTTTAGGTCTATCTTTTTTCTTTACTTTTCTAAGGAATCTTACTCTATGCAAAATAAAGATACATTAGTAACATACATTTGTGCAAAGTTTCATTGAACGGCATTTTGCCATGATTGAGATTTTGATAATTTTTTTATCGATGAACGTGATTGGGAGGAGTGTGGTAAGCCCTTAAGTTAGCTGTGTATCTCTGTTCTATTGAGTCTTATGGTTGAGTTCAAACCACAACTTAGCATCGTTCGTGATATTGGGTCCAGATCTGATTGATTGTTATCCTTATGACAGCCATTTCATAAAGGAGATTTACCAAACGAACAAGTATCTGAGTGAGGCGTTATGGTCATGAGAGTTTGTTATCTTTTGTGCAACATCTTATCTTTGGTACACGTTGTGTTCAGAAAAAAATTTGGTAAACATTGTATTCAGAGAAACAGCACAAACGGCCTAGAAGTAATAAATTTGTAAAAGACTACGTTTGTTCAAATAATATGATAAAACATCTACTGTAACGAATATAATTGTGAAATGTATCCGCTTATACATCGTCTGTTTTTATAATGATAACGCCTTTTTGAATCTGCTTTACTGTGTCAAAACAGCTTGTTGATGATTTAGATTAGACAGCTGTTATTTGTTCGCTTCACATCCTCTGCAATTTTACCTTGAAATTCAATAGCCTGTAACACACCACTGACTGTCTCTACAAAAGCCATTGATTCGTATTGCTATAAATAAACAAGGAAGACTTTATGAAATTTCGTCCGCTTACCTAACTTTATATCCCAGTTTGCAGATATTCTAAATAGGGATTGACTCATAAGTATGATGAACGACTTGTACTACTCGAATATCTTCAAATTAATCGATTCGATCAATAAAAGTCTTGATAAAACATTAACACAGTTATCGTACAATTGTACAAGTAATTTGCCCTATTATTTGGTGAATATTTGTTGTGCAACGAAATCTTTTAAAACTGAAGTTGGAAACGTGCCCTCCGTGTTTGTATTCACCTAACTATGACAAATTGATACAAACGGTGTACCTGTGCGTTTCAAAATTCACGAATCAGACAGGACACATGTACTCAGATAGAACAGCTCATCAATCTTAAACCAGATATGCGTAGTATCTCTTTCTCTAACGATATTTATCGGAATATTTGATATGAAGAGATGCAGAAAAGCAAATAAACCGTACAGTTAATCATTTTGAAATTAACGTAATACTCTTCTTGAAAAAGTCGATGTTTAAATTACAGTAACCATCAATAAATTGATGCTGCAAAATTCATTGTTCCGCTTAATTTCTTTCAGTATTGATTTTATTATTGTGTACTTTAAATTTTTAATGTCCTGCTCAATCAAGTTAACAGGCAGCGTAATTTCACGTTATATGTAAATTGGCTGAGTGTAGGGCTAAATGTGTTCCATTTAATTCCCTTAACAAACTAGATAAAAGGGGAACTTAAAACCACCGAAAACAATTATTTAATATTAAAAGCAGTCGAGCAACTTTTAAGTGTGCTTTAATATCTCAGATCCGTTCTTTCTCAACTCTTCTACGTTCAACTTGTAAAATTGCACATCATTTACGACTGGCTCTTGTTACATGTATATAAAGAAATGCCTTGGTTTAAAGAAAGACATAATTATTTGGGGGGTTTTAGTTTTCCTGGAAATCACAACTAGACTACTTAACATCATAGGCTGAGCGAAATGTAAATCAAGTTTATATCGCAGAAAGAAGCGTTAAAATATGTTATATACATGCATTGCAATATAGCTTGGTAATGGTTGTGTCAATTTATGGTTAGTATTAACTCATGACAAGACAAGGGACACAAATGTAGTTTGTATATACAACGGTGTATAGGAAAGAGTTGTATCAAGTTATGTTTCTTAGTCGTCAGCGACTGTCTCTTAAACAACAGTTACATTGTAAGTCTAGAAAATCTAGACGTCAGTCGTACATATAGAACTTTGGCAGATAGAGAATGGAATCGGCAACATTTTCATCAATCGAGTTTTGCTTTAGTGTGCAATGAAAAAAAAATTCGATTAACGATCTAGTTATGGCGTCAACATAGAAACTATTTTATAATATATTGAAAATGTAGGCAAACAAGACAATCAGCCATCAAAACGAGTTCATAGAACGTAAGTTTGTATGAAATGATCATGAAGTTGACGTTTCAAATAGCAGAAACAAAACTCCGCTGTGTTCGAATAAAACTATAGATATTAGATTTGGGGTTTGAATTACTTTCTAAAAACGAAAATCGGTTGTTGCAGATTTTAATGGTCGTATACCACATACATAATTGTAGTGACGTTACAAGTTTTCGGCGAAAAATGAAAGAATCTAAAAATGACAATCACACAGCCGAATCACTATTGGCTACCTGGCGCTCATGACCCGGATTCATATGTCGTCATTGTTTGAATGTCTTAGCAGACGAGCCTGAAAGCTTTTATTTCATATTTACATATTTGATATCGTTGATGGCTGATGTCTTTGGTTTGTTCGATCCCGGAAATATGTGGGCCGCACCTTTCACTTGTAACGAAACAGTAATAAGTAATAACACCAACTGGTTTGATTGAAAATGACTAATTTAACTTATTTCAAAATACCATAACAACGAGACAAATATTAAGCGTTATTTTTACGCCACAAGTGGACATCGTTCCGGAATGGTGAAAAATAAGGAGAGTACGGAGGATAGCTTGTGGTCTTAATTTTAAGATTTCGTCACTTCCGCCGTGTAGAGTGAAGCGTTATACTGGTGGAGAATAAATTTCTCAAGAGGATCTACGGAACGCACGTCGTAAACCCATTAAAAACAGTAATTGGTTACGTACATGCGACCCATAGACATCAAATTATATATACTACAACAATTCATAAAATAAAATAGAAATAATATTAATGTTAGTCTTAAGGACGTTTTTATGAATATTGGTGGTTCAAATCATGCTGGTATGTCGCTTAATGACGTCGCTGTCCGCAGCCCTAGAAATGAATGAGATTTTTGAAGCCGGATTAGTATAATTATGTATTCGTATTAAAGGATTTCAGACAGTAACGCTTAGACATTATTCAACTTGTATGTTTTATGAATTGTTTGATTCATTTAATGTATGTCGAAAACAAGCTAATTACCAGCTTGGAGAATGTGTGTCTAGTTTACTACTGCGGGGAATTCAAATTAAAAATGCATACTTTTTTGAGAAAATAACACAGCACTGAATTCAAGAATTCATAAACATAAAAACCACCAGCTCCACTCCACGTACCTGCCCAGCCCATTTACAGAATATTCTCTTGGCGACTTTGTAATCATCTTAAAGATATACGTAAGTGTTGTACTAAGATATGTACACAAGTTTAGTATGCCTGGTCCATTGACAGAATATTCTCTTGGCGCCGTTTTAATCATCTTAAAGATATGCTTTAGTGTTGTACTAAGATATGTGCACAAGTTTAGTATGCCTGGTCCATTGACAGAATATTCTCTTGGCGCCGTTTTAATCATCTTAAAGATATGCGTTAGTGTTGTACTAAGATATGTACACACGTTTAGTATGCCTGGCCCATTGACAGAATATTCTCTTGGCGCCTTTGTAATCATCTTATAGATAAGCGATAGTGTTGTACTAAGATATCTACACAAGTTTAGTATGGTCAAAAGTTCAAGTCGTAAACGTTGGTGCCACGGCGAAATGAATGTTTAATATTTCTTTCTCAAAGGACGTCAAATTTCGACATCACGTCATTGTTAATCTATGACATGCTGTCGCAAAATCTGTCTCGTTTACGACGGATAATTTTTTTAGTTTGTTTACATAACAATTTATTAACGTATTATAATATGAACTCAAGCACTGTCTCTATTGCGAGCTCTAAGATTCCCAAGCCCCCAATTTATTAGTCGCCGAAGGTTTCCAACCAGTTTTCACATTCAACTCCTAACGAAACCAACTTCACAAAAATCAGATATATCAAATAATACCTTGTCTTTCCTAAATGCGTGTCATTTTATTTTTTCTTATTTTTGTCCATCTTTGAGGCGACATTTATCACTGTATGAATGTTCGTTTTTTTATTTTAGTTTGAAAATAAAATTTTTGCATAATATATAACATTAAGATACAGCAACATTCGCTACTCTCCTAACGTTAACATATTCCTGCAAACTTTAATATGCCGAACAGATCACAGGAGACTAGAAACCAGTCTCCAATCCCAAGCAGCTGATTGGTTAAAACTGATCCAGAATCCTCAACAGACCAATCAGAAAGTAGAGTTTGTAGACTGGTCTCCAATCGTTGACACAGACCGCATTCCACATGCTGATCGCCATCTAATCAAGTTAAAAATAGATCAAATCAAGTATACAATTCCAGCTTGTCCAATATGAGATATTGTTATTTTATTTTATTCAAGGTTCAGATAAATTTGGCTTCCAAATAAACCGCTCAAACAAACGCAACTTGTGAACTTATCACCATCATGGTAAATAACTCAAAGGATCTGCTGAAGCATTTTATGTATATTTTAACTTTCGTTCTTTTTCAAAAAGATCTATGTTATCCAATCTTTCTTTTCATCTATTGTTTTTTAATTCATTGTCGCGTACATCGACGGACGGATGTTCGTGAAGTTGGCAGCCTGGCAGCGTGAAGTTGGCGGCCCATCAACCTGTCAATTTGAAGTTAGCAGCATAACACCCTGGCAGCGTGAAGTTAGCAGCCTGTCAACATGACGACGTTAAGTTAGCAGCCTTACAGTCTGGCAGCGTGAAGTTTAAGGCTCGATGGATATGATGTTAGAACGTGATCTTTAAACTGACATATCATTAAAAACGATTATTTTATATATATTTAATGCTTTTAAAATTTTGTGAAAATAACTACAAAACTTAAATATTGTTTCTATACAATTGATATAATGTGTATATTTTCATCACTATAATGTCACGTGAGGTCATTTTATTTAAAAAATCTCAAAAATCGGATTTTTCTTTATTTTTGGAAGCGTTCTTTTAGTTGACAGATCATATCAATCAAAGATGTTCAAATTAAAGGAGATAAGATGTGAGATAAATTGTGAAAACGATGACAACAGCAGTGAATCATCACAGAGACTACAGTAATCATGAAAGATAAGTAGATTCTTTGAACATACGTTCTGCATATCGTATTGATGGGGTGAACATTTTCCGACGTTTCATGAAATTACTTCCAGGGGTTTAAAATATATGGCGTGGACACAAATCCGGACGCACACACACAAGCACGGTTGGACGGACGCACTATGACCATTCTTTTTCATCTACTGCTATGCGGCGGGGGAAATAAGACATGTATTGCATATAAATGGAATATAATAAGTACGCATTCCCTCGTTTTTCCATTTACAGTATAGCCTTTGTTCAAGACTACCTTTAAACAAAGACCACCTGCTCCGTGTTAAATTTTCCGTAAAATCCGAGACATTTCTCAGATTTGCATTTGGCCTAATGGTGAAAATGAATGTAATCACAAATATAATAAATACATTTTAAAAAATCAAGCTTCTTTAGCTTCTTTATTCATTTTATCATTTTGTTTAGATCTGCAGACATATACAAAACATGTTTCAAATATTTAGGAAGACATTAAAATTGTTAATTTTTAAAAGTTTATTTTTTCAATATATTAAAAAATTGACCCCAAAACAAGAAAATATAATTTGAATACATTAACCCTTTACTACATATATACGGGTTTTATCGCATGTGCCAACAGTGTACATGTAGATCCAGATAAGCTGGTACATCCGTGCCATCTGATCTAGATCTATACTGGTCGTGTCTTTGTCAGAAATAACCTAATGAATCTAAAGCGAACAGCGTAGATCCTGATCGGACGGCAGGGATGTGTCAGCTGATCTGGATCTACACTATTTGCCCGTGGTATAACAGCCATATCCCATGGAGTAAAGGGTTAATAAGTTATTATTTATGGGGAAATATTTTGGTCAGGCTTCATGTTTGTAAAAGATCCTCAAATTGAATCCTCATGTTAGCATGTCTTATGACAGTCTGCTAATTTTGCTGGTGTTCGTTTTTAGAAGAGGCTGAATTCATCATTTCCTAATACAGACCTGTCCGTAGCATGACCATAATGCCATAATTGCTTACTCATTCGTAGACATTTAGTTTTCATTAAAGATTGAATCCATAATTGATGGTGTTTATTTGGGTATTGAAAACAATTGGGTTATTAAAGCCCGAACTATTTTCAGGCCTTATCAATATTTTTCCATTTTATAGTATGTGACAAAGATTTATGGGAATTATGATTCTGAGAGACATACTTAAAGAAGTAGAGTGGGTAGAGTGGGATTCAAGGAAATACTGTGGTATCATTTATTTTCGCCGGGATCAAATTTCGCGCATAAAACAAAAAGTGATATTGATATTGATGGTTTGATTTCGGTGGGGTTTGATTTCGCACACCTTCAAAGGGAGACAAATGCGACAATAATTACCCTCGCGAAATATAATGATACCACAGTATACGTAAGGTGCACTTTAACCTGTAAAAGAATTGCTTAAACAATTAGATGAAAGCATTCCCCAATACGACAAAATCAGCGATGTTTGCACGGGCATCTAAAATTGAAACAAAAATTAGAACAACGACGTATATAAATCTGACAGATATTTCCAAAACTGTATATAGTATAACCAAAGACCTATATAAGTCTTTGGTATAACTTAAATTCCACAAGACTACAATTCCATGTCTAGTGCACGTTATACTTTCAGTTAACTTCAGGACTACTGTCTGTTTCGGGCATGACGTGTGTTAGATGAACAGCTTGATTTCGTGTGGCTAATGTTTGTATCGCATCAAGAACAAGTGCCCCCCCCCCCAACCCCACTTACCCCATATGATTTGAACGACGCACCTCAAATAATTTAAACTATTTAAATGGGATACTTAGAGGTCCTCCTTTTCTTTCTTGTTGATTCGCGTCCCGCCACCTACAAATGCCAGATTTTACTGCTGGCGACATACCCCAGGCATTGTTCAAGAACCTAGGTAGAACCACAGACTTCCAGTTACAGCAGAACCTCCCCCTCCCCCACCACTCCCACCCCCGCAACATATCCGTCTCTTAAGATAACACGCTACCCCAAAATGTTGGCGTAAAATGACCTCTATCTACCAGCCAAGAGTTCCGAAATGTTAAACATGTTTTGTATGGGGTAGAGAAGAGATCAGTTACTGGATTAACACATGGAAAGGCGAATACATGTATGCGAAGATGTTAAAAACAGTTTTCCGGACCCACTGTCGACTTTTTCAGCACACTTCGTAGATTTTACCGAATGATAGAGAAAACGATAGAAATGTGGACGAAATCGATTACTGAGCATAATTATAGCTGATTCCTAGAAGATCATCCCGCCCTTGGTTGTTTTCTCTGAAAATATTTATAAGTATATTAAAACAACGATTTTCTCACAAATATACAAAATACTCACCGGAAATTCCGGGATCCGACGGGACTTTGCCGTGTTCGCAAGGTAACGGTTGGGCACGGTGGTAATGTGAAAGCCATCGATAGGCATAGTTTATTGTTAATATTATTGTATTATTTTGTGACAATAACGCTGATAGGAGATAGTGATTTTCCAATGGTCAGTTGTGCCGAAAGACTGAGCTTGAGGATCGGAACCGGAAAATACGCGTGACGTCATAAAAATCAACCAATCATTGATCACACTGAACAACCCGTGACGCCGCCGTCACAAACTTACCAATAAGCAAGATTAAAACGCTCACGTGACTGCGGATGTTGCATAGAATCATCAGTAGCATGACGTCCATGCAACTATGACTGAGGTATGTTTTTGTTGTGATGACATTTAATATCATTGGTTTCATATCATCAGCAGTTTCGGTCATTGTTTTCTAGGAATCACTCAGTGTTTGTCAGTGAAATAGTTATGATTGGGGCAAGTGTGAGGTTGGTGCACCCTAGAACCTGGTTTAAACCCCCAGTGGCAATTTGATTTGCTACTGACCGTTCCAAGGCGGTAACCCCTCGGGTTCTCATTTTTGTTAATTGTTTGTGGTATCCTTTTTTAAACTGATCATTTTATTAACCATGCTATCTCTCCCTCTTCTTCTTGACTGTGTGGTGAAGCTGTTTTTTTAATGTGGCAATTCCTGTTATGCATATTTCACTTTTTTTCGGAAAATACGTAGTGTACAATATTATAGTTGAAGTTGTTAAGTAATTCTGGGGCTTTTGGAATGTATGGTACTTGAAATTAAAAAAAATAGACAATTTCCACACTATGTTTTTTTCTAAACATTCTTTATAGTTTTTCGGCATCCTTTTAACATCTCATAAAAATTGAGGAAAAGAAAAGAAATCGAGACAGCGCGGCATTTGATGGTGGATAAATTTCTTCTTAATTTGGCATCTTCTTGTGGCTTGCACATAGATAGTAATTGTTCAGAATTCACATGTTCCCGTCACCAAACATTACACCTAGAGTGAATTAATAACGGGAAAAAGACTATTAACAATAAACAACGATATTCTTTTTAGCTCCAGTCCAGCACAAATTTCTATCATAAATATTTCAGCAAATACTGTAAAACCATTCATGTTGACGGGTAACAAATTTGCGTGGATTTCCAGATCGATCCACGAATTAAAAACCAACGCGAAATAAAGATTTAAACATCAAACGTAGTTTAGAAAATTAAGATCCACGAATTTAAAGATCTCACGAAAATTACGTCTAACGGAAAACAACAAAATCGTATGCCCAAGAAAATAGGTGCATCAACAGTAGAAGGGCAAGAGATGATAATATCCATCATGTCTTTTTGAGGGAAAAGGAGGTCAACACATAATTAGATCTACGACTCTGTTTTCCATGTAAAATATATTATGTTAAAGCAGCGTATTCACGGATCACGATGGAAGGAGGTCAACACATAATTAGATCTACGACTCTGTTTTCCATGTGAAATATAATGTTAAAGCAGCGTATTCACGGATCACGATGGAAGGAGGTCAACACATAATTAGATCTACGACTCTTGTTTCAATGTGAAATATAATGTTAAAGCAGCGTATTCACGGTTCAGGGTGGAAGGAGGTCAACACATAATTAGATCTACGACTCTGTTTTTCCATGTGAAATATAATGTTAAAGCAGCGTTATCGCGGTTCAGGGTGGAAGGAGGTCAACACATAATTAGATCTACGACTCTGTTTTTCCATGTGAAATATAATGTTAAAGCAGCGTATTCACGGTTCAGTGTGGAAGGAGATCAACACATAATTAGATCTACGACTCTGTTTTCCATGTGAAATATAATGTTAAAGCAGCGTATTCACGGATCACGATGGAAGGAGGTCAACACATAATTAGATCTACGACTCTTGTTTCCATGTGAAATATAATGTTAAAGCAGCGTATTCACGGTTCAGGGTGGAAGGAGGTCAACACATAATTAGATCTACGACTCTGTTTTTCCATGTGAAATATAATGTTAAAGCAGCGTTATCGCGATTCAGGGTGGAAGGAGGTCAACACATAATTAGATCTACGACTCTGTTTTTCCATGTGAAATATAATGTTAAAGCAGCGTATTCACGGTTCAGTGTGGAAGGAGATCAACACATAATTAGATCTACGACTCTGTTTTCCATGTGAAATATAATGTTAAAGCAGCGTATTCACGGATTCACGATGGAAGGAGGTCAACACATAATTAGATCTACGACTCTGTTTTTCCATGTGAAATATAATGTTAAAGCAGCGTATTCACGGTTCAGGGTGGAAGGAGGTCAACACATAATTAGATCTACGACTCTGTTTTTCCATGTGAAATATAATGTTAAAGCAGCGTATTCACGGTTCAGGGTGGAAGGAGGTCAACACATAATTAGATCTACGACTCTGTTTTCCATGTGAAATATAATGTTAAAGCAGCGTATTCACGGATCGCGATGGAAGGAGGTCAACACATAATTAGATCTACGACTCTTGTTTCCATGTGAAATATAATGTTAAAGCAGCGTATTCACGGTTCAGGGTGGAAGGAGGTCAACACATAATTAGATCTACGACTCTGTTTTTCCATGTGAAATATAATGTTAAAGCAGCGTATTCACGGTTCAGGGTGGAAGGAGGTCAACACATAATTAGATCTACGACTCTGTTTTTCCATGTGAAATATAATGTTAAAGCAGCGTATTCGCGGTTCAGGGTGGAAGGAGGTCAACACATAATTAGATCTACGACTCTGTTTTTCCATCTGAAATATAATGTTAAAGCAGCGTATTCGCGGTTCAGGGTGGAAGGAGGTCGATCGACTCTGTTTCAGGGTTAAAGCAGCGTATTCAGGTTCAGGTCAACACATAATTAGATCTACGACTCTGTTTTTCCATGTGAAATATAATGTTAAAGCAGCGTATTCACGGTTCAGGGTGGAAGAGGTCAACACATAATTAGATCTACGACTCTGTTTTTCCATGTGAAATATAATGTTAAAGCAGCGTATTCACGGTTCAGGGTGGAAGGAGATCAACACATAATTAGATCTACGACTCTGTTTTTCCATGTGAAATATAATGTTAAAGCAGCGTATTCACGGTTCAGGGTGGAAGGAGGTCAACACATAATTAGATCTACGACTCTGTTTTTCCATGTGAAATATAATGTTAAAGCAGCGTATTCACGGTTCAGGGTGGAAGGAGGTCAACACATAATTAGATCTACGACTCTGTTTTTCCATGTGAAATATAATGTTAAAGCAGCGTATTCACGGTTCAGGGTGGAAGGAGGTCAACACATAATTAGATCTACGACTCTGTTTTTCCATGTGAAATATAATGTTAAAGCAGCGTATTCACGGTTCAGGGTGGAAGGAGGTCAACACATAATTAGATCTACGACTCTGTTTTTCCATGTGAAATATAATGTTAAAGCAGCGTATTCACGGTTCAGGGTGGAAGGAGGTCAACACATAATTAGATCTACGACTCTGTTTTTCCATGTGAAATATAATGTTAAAGCAGCGTATCACGGTTCATGGAAGGAGGTCAACACATAATTAGATCTACGACTCTGTATTCAGCGTATTCATGGTTCAGGGTGGAAGGAGGTCAACACATAATTAGATCTACGACTCTGTTTTTCCTTGTGAAATATAATGTTAAAGCAGCGTATTCATGGTTCAGGGTGGAAGGAGATCAACACATAATTAGATCTACGACTCTGTTTTCTTGTGAAATATAATGTTAAAGTAGCGTATTCAACGGTTTATGGTGGAAGGAGGTCAACACATAATTAGATATACGACTGTTTTTCCTGTGAAATATAATATTAAAGCAGCGTATTCACGGTTCCGGGTGGAATACTTCACACTCTCAGATGTGGTTAATATTAATTATACTGCTGTTTAAGGCCTCTAAATAACTGAATGGGATCGAATTTCGCCGACATTTTGGAAAGATCGGTACATTTCAGGACCTGCAGTGAATGAATTTTACTGCGCTAGTAATGCTATAACAACTTTACCTTTCACACCCGGTAAACATTCGCTCCACAACCAAACATAGAACATAACAAAATGAGCGAAAGCAGATCAAAAAGTGAGTATAACCAACATTTTTCTCTATATACGAGACAAAATGAGATCTTTTAAAAAATCGCGGAACGTAGTGCCGTGTAAGGATGATGAAGCTTTACGGAAAACACGGTTAAATATTTTAAACATGTAAATTGTTCCGGCTAGAACACTTTTTCCCAGCGAACGATGATGTTGTTTTTTTACAAACTTGTCATTTCGACTTAATTTTGTTCTTTGGTTGTTTTTAGAAATTATTTCTTTGTTCGAATCCCGGTGGCAGGTGGCTGCTTTACAGATTTCAAATGGTTTTATGCCTCTTTAAACGATTTATGTTAGTTTTTCCACGAGGTTATTCATACAGATTCTCCGGATAAACGACCAGGTTATTTTCTTAGCACATATTATTACTTAAAACAGTTGCATGATTAAACGATAATTTGCGTTAATCGTCAACAAGTGTGGACTTCAAAAGACATTGTACATGTCGGCTAAAAACGTCAAGTTCATTGAACATCAAATTAAAATAATTGGATAGTCTAATCAGCTTATCATATCCAAAGGTGTGATAATCCAGTTATACCAGTGATGGGATTAATAATTATTGAATGTGATAATACCACCCGTACAGACTTTTTGTTTTGTGTAACATCTATTATTTCTGTGTAATATTTCTTATTGAAATAACCTTAAAATAGTTCAATAAAGATTGTTGATTTTGTTCTAAGATCGAAAAAGACTTTTGCAGATATTGTAAGAAATAAAGAAAAGGGGATTTTGCCGTGTTTATGTTTTTTTCGACTAAAATTTGATATGAGAACGGTCAAACTCGAATTGGACTTTTATAACCTTATAACTAAAAGAATTTTAAATAAAACAAGTATTTTAAGATTACTTGTAGATAATATTGCGAAATAAAGAAATCATGTCGTAGGGCCGTGTTTTCCATTGCCGAGTTCATTTTGATCGAAATACGGCCCATATTTTAGACATAATTTTATTAAATTGTAATTGAAATATTTTTAATATAATGCTACTAATATAGCCACGAGAGTTTCTTTTAAGACAAAAAAGAATTTTGAAGATATCTTGAGAAATGAAAAGTTAATGGGTTGGATCGGACTTGACGTAATTTTGACTAGAAAACGGCCGTATTTTGAGACGGACTTTAATACTTTTCTAATTATAAGCATTTCCATATAACTAGGAGGATTCTCTTTAAGATGCAAAAAGAATTTTGAAGATATATTACAAAATAAAGAAATTGGTGTAGGGCCGTGTTTTCCGTGTCCGACATAATTTTAATCTAAAGACATCTTTGAGACAAAATGTTATTAACTTCTCATTGAATATTTTAAATACATAATGCTTCTAATATAGCCAGGACGGTTCCCTTTAAGATGCAACAAGAATTTTGAAGATATCTTAAAATACAAAAAAGTTAAGTGTTTTCTTTTTAGGGCCGTACATTATTTTACGGCCGGGTCGTGGTTTAAACTCGTCCCTGAATTACGTCCCTTATAAAACTCTTCAATGTTTTTAAAAGCGCCAAGAAGAGCAGAAGTAAAGTATTTTACGGCTTTTACAGCTTAAATGTGGTAAGATAGATTGCAGACTCGCATATCTAGTGTGCAGAATTGTTATTTGAAATGTCGATATTATTTAGTTCCTGGTCAAGTCACCTGGATCCATGATTCTTGTTTAAGGATTTTGGGCTATCCGAACCATCCGAAATGGTGTACACAAATTTGTTGACATGATCAAAATGCACCCGCATAACTAAGACGTCTCCATAAAATGAGGGAGAATTTCTGCATGCTGTTTATTATTAAATTGGTTGAATATAGATGTCATTGTAAAATAACAATTCTTACCATAATTTCCCAGGCATTTTTTATGCATACAACGGGTCCGACTATTGGACCCATTCCCAATGCCAATTTTGACTTTTTTCCCAAATTTCCAAATAAAAATCCCAATTTAAAGTTGAAAATTCGATGCCGAACGGTTCGCATAATCCTGGTACCTGGTGCTAGAGTCTATATAGCACGTTTTGGGACGGTACAGGACGGGATTTATCAGTCGCTTTCCCAGATTCTTTCCGTTTCCGGTAGAAAAAAACTTTGCGAAATTGCAAATATTATTCAAAGAAAATGAGGAAATTAGACGCCAAGGGTTCTAAATCTTTAGAATGTTAAGGTTGACACCAAGTAAAACACTGTCAACATCAATTGATACCGGCCTTAGCGATACAGCTGCTAAGAAATCTTCGTAAGATAGCCAGAACAAAAGTGAAAGTGCAGGATTGTCATGTTTGGTTAGAATCAATTTCTGAATCTGAAATGCGGATGGACAATAGAGTGATTTATTAAAACCGTGTGATGTGTTCAGAAATGCAATTTTATGTCAAAGTTCAGGTTAGCTTATGTCTTGGGACAGATTATGGTCATTCAGGTTCACAAAATTTTTGTAATTACCAGGTAAGATTATTTCAATTTGTGTGATTACTCCTTACTTCAAATAAAGAGGTTTTTGTAGAATACTTTTGTAGGATTCCTTATTATTATGTGATGTAGCAGCATAATTTTGCTACCAATTTATTATTTATGGTTTGGAAAGGGTCTTTTTCCCAAAATAGCCAGAAAAAGGCCTGATTCCACTGAATGACAGCAAAGTGGGCACAAGGGCGGATCCAGAGGGGATTCAGTACGGTTGCTCAAACCCCCAGTTGAATTGAAATTGCAATATTTTATTTTCACATTGATTTATTAAATTTTAGGCTAGAAAGTTTAAAATTATCATGAAACTACCCTAAGACTGCCTTGATATTTAGCACAACAACACTATTGGATAACTCTTACTTGATTATCTCCCTTCAAGGTATTTAACTTGTCTAACTAATTTCTCCTGTACCCTTGGACACAAGTTAAACTTCCATGGGTGGTTAACCTTTATGTGTACTAGTGTATAAAGGTGAGGTGATTCCATTTGGATTATCTCCTGTTCGATTACTGAACTTTTTTTAATTTTTCCCCACTCTGAAAGAGGAGTGGTGTGTAGGTTTGCCCTTATACATCCTTTTGTTTATTATTGTCTTCTGTCTGTTTGAAATTTGTGTTAAGCATATCTCCAAATGTATTATAGAGAAAGTCATGAAAACTTAAAGGAATGTTTATCGGCATGTACAGGTGTGCATTAAGAGTTTTAACTCAAAGCTGAAACATTTTGGAGTTATCTTTCTTTAAATCTGTTGTAGCATTCCATATATATAAGGTTGTGTGACATGCAAACGGTGTAGATCCAGATCTGAAATACACTTGTTGCCCACGTGATTTACAGCGTATACTTTCTTATTAATTTCAGTGAATTATAATTATATTTGTATTTTTCAGGTGTGTTACAATGTTGCAGCATCAGTTCTATGGTTGTTGACCAGTTTTGAGCCACCAGGTGTATGTTCTGTACAGAAGGATTATGGATATGATGGAAACTGTATTATTCAGTATGTAGTTAACCCTTTACTCCATATATTCACATTTTTACGCATGTGTGACTGGTTTAGATCCAGATCAGCTGGCACATTCATGCCTTCTTATCAGAATCAGCATTTTGGTCAGAACATGTTAAACGAAATGGTTTAGATGTTTGATTTATTGCATGAAAGCAAGGCACTTATTATATTTATAACTATTAGTAATTTAACACTTTACTTCACGGTATATGGCTTTTATCAGATCCCATGGATGACCAGTGTATATCCAGAACAGCCTGCTCATAATGCCTACTGATGTGGATCAACAATGTTTGGTTTCAAGTGTATGATGTGATTTCTTACCAATAAGCGAACACTGTTAATCCACAGATATGACCGCTGATCTGGATCTACACTGATTGCCCATGTGATAAAATGTGTATTCATGTTGAAAAGGGTGAAAAAGAGAGCTGTTTGTATACCAGCAGAGATACTATAGGGAAGAAATATAACATCAGTATAACAAAACGGGCATTATCTTCTTCGGGCTAGTTAATGATGCTAGAAGGACATTTTCAAGACACATGATAGCTGTATTTAGTATAAGCTGACAAAAGCAATTTTCTAAGTGGTTTAATTTGTTTTACTTTATGCTTCCACAAGGGAGTTGATAGATTTCTTCAACATTTCAGGCTCGAAGTGAGATGACTATGGTACGAAGGTGTCGTATTTGAAGACTGAAAGAATGTACCACTGGTTATGCTGATGATATGAAATACAGAAAAAAAGCAGAACTGGTAAGAGGTTTTAATGCAATGATCAGTGCTGCAGACAAGAAATCAAACAAGATGTTTAAAATCTTTTTCTGGATAATTAAAGAAGTTTGTAAAACCTGTCACTTTGATCAGCGCAAAGAACACAATTTCTATTATCCATGCTGGTTAACCTTGACACTATTAGATATTTTATCAGAAGTGCTCAATGCTAACATTTTGTTTATATAATATATCCCATTTGAAACTGGACGTCTTGGAAATCCTGCGACGTTCATGTTTTTAAATTTAATTATTAGCCAAATTGCTCCTCGGACCTGGGAGAAGAGTTACGGCCCTTGATGGCATATAATTAAACAAATTAACACTTAACTCTCTTTAAAAAACTTTATAACCAATCTTAACCAATCTTGTTCAGAGTACTTTTTATACATGTATGTTGTTAAATTTAATAACCAGCCAGATTGCTCTTCTGGCTCTTGAGTTATGAAAATAACTGCAAATATTTTACATCTACATGTATTATGGGAAATCATTATCTACTATCACTAAAACTTAATCGGATTGCTTATATGTAGTCAGTACTGTTATCAGTAAGAAATCGATTACTAATGTCATGTAATGATGACCACGTTTTTCACAGCCACACAACTTTTTGTGAGGATTATCCTAGCTAACTCAGTCAGTAGTGTGCACAGAGTTACATTTGTAGGTGCTGTCAGCTTAAAGTACGGGTTCGATTCTCACTATGGGCAATATCATTTATTGGCATTAGATCTTGACTATGTTTGGAAACCAGCAAGATTGCACCTATCCTCTCCAAATTTCAACCCAACCCCCCACATCATTCTGAAGTTATGACCCTTTAATTGTCTAAACCTAACCGAATTGGCTCTGTCCACTCCCTGACGAGTGTATTCTGTTGCAGTTTTGGCACTCTTGTACAATACCATGGTGGAAGAGAGCACCAGTTACAGAATTGTTTGTGAATCACAGCCTCAAACTGAGTTGTTGAAGGTAAGATAGTTAGTGCCCAGCTGTTTTCAGATAATAGCCACACAATTTTTGAAAAATAAATTAATAGCCAAAGTTTATCGTGTTGTGGACACATGGGTGGGAAATAGCATTTAAATAAAATCATTTCTGTTTTTGTATATTACACGATTTTACATGTATCTCAGATAAAATCACTAGTTTATGTGTAAACTGTTAATTCTTACTTTATTAACTCTTCCTCTATAAAAATAATTAATTAGCTTTATATATAATTCTTTGACATAAATGGCTTTTAATGATTTCAAACTATAATTGCTGACAAAACCAAGGGATTCACTGCTATGCAAGTCATTTGTATACCGAAATCTTTTATTTTTCAAGTCAGTCACTACCAACCAGAAGAAGTTTGCATGTAACTGTTAGACAAAATAAAGTGATTGTTATCAATTTTCCACTGAGAATGTTATATGTTATTTGGTAGTTTGCACAGAAAATTTAGAAAAAAGGCCGAAGGTATAATGTCTAAATAGAGGTCGTGAAAATGGGTGACAAACTTTAATACTGGTAACCAACAGACAATTCCCATGTGAAAAAACAAGTCCAAATCAATTAATAGCCAAAGCAGCCGATCAAACACATGGTTTAAATGTCTGATCACGAATCGTTCGATTCATCACTTGGGGTCTAGTATTCTGTTATGCTCTGTGAATGGATCCAGATTATGGCCCATAACTGTGCTCCTTGCTAACTGAATTTTGTTGTACCACTGATTCACAGTAAAAAGGTTGTCTTGATGAAATTAAGCTTTCACTGACATGTTAGTACAAGAAACTGTAAATTCTTGAAGTCCAGAAAATAATCTTTTCAAATTGCATGTATGACAGTTAAAAATCTTGTATGTTAACATTCAAAACTCAAACTTTTATCATTTTCAGATCTCTAATAATATGACGAGCAGACAAGATGAATCTTGAATGTGCAGAATATGTTGAACAGATGGTGGCTAGAATCTCTGACAATATGAAGGTATGGCAAAATTGTAGAAATAGTCAGTTGTCAAACTCGCACAAACATTTAAGGAGTTTTAACTGGTAGGAAAATTGCTCACTTTAAATATGATAACATGAAATTTCAGTCAGTTAGAAACAGATTTCACTAAAACAAAATCACAAAGCTTGACCGAATACCGTTCAATGGGTTATTTTCGCGAGCATAATATTTTTGCTATTTTCGCGATCTTCTTGTATTTGCTAAAATAATAAACGCCAAAAATTCCCAACTTTATTTTCGCGAAGTGCAATGCTGATGAGCGATACTTAATAGTCTGTTTGTAAAGGCTTTGTAATCGTCCTTAAAGGTTAATTATCGCTTCATAATCTATATCTGCGGTGGTCATTGTCATTTTTCCGTCGATAAAAACATTATCACCTTTGTTATTAAAACGGATGTCTATTATGCTACGGACAATTTGATTTATAATAGTTTGATAAAATACCACTGTTACATGCACAGCTTTTACACCATAGCAAACACTTCTTCTAATAATACTTATTTTTTACACCTGTACATCTGCTGGCACAGGATTACAAAAAAGCAATATGAATGCACTGGAACAGTAAAAACGCGAAAATTAATTTCTACGGGCACAAATTCGCTAAAATTACAACTGCGAAAAATTTAATTTATGGCAAAATCGCTAAAATTTTCGATCGCGAAAATAACCAATTATACGGTATACAGGCTGTCAGTTTATAACACTTTCATATTAATTCATTATGAAGTACAGAAACTGGTCATCTGCTTCTGAAGTGTTTGAGTTTTTCACTAGGCCTAAAATTAAAGTTTTAGACATGGCTAAATGGTTGTTAAATACAGAAACACTATTCTGAAAGTAGCAATTACTAAAGCTTAGCTGTACACGAAGCATAAATGTGTTTGCAAACAGCAGTCAGTAACAGAGTTCACTTATTCCAAGAACACCAGGCATTATTGAACATGAGCAAGTTTCAGACAAATTTGTCACCAATCTAAATGTACATGTTTACATTGAATTAAAAATTTCAGTAATTTCAGAGTTGACCAGACAACACAATCTGAGATGACCAGAAGCTGTTAACAGATGTGGGCTAGAATTACAAGATCCTGAAGGTACTAAACACTGTCAATATTGCCAGATGTAAAAAAGTCCTTAAAATGTCTATGCTGTTTACAGGTACAAACAAGTAGTAATTTACCAAATCATTTTTTGCAGTGTTTGGTTTACTCAACAGTCAGTTACAAATTATCGGTAAAACACGAGACATCACGGAATGCAGGCTGCTATATCACATACATGTAAATTCATTTTAGTCAGTAATATGCAGTCCCATTACTGCCCATGAACAGGCTCAATCAAACCGAACCTGCAGTATTTTCATATTTGTCGTGTTTGGTGGCTTTCAAAGTTCCCTTTTCATCTATTTAAACCACTTTCTAGAAGAGCAGGCTTTTACATTAATTTAATTGTTGCAAGTTTTTTTTCACTTGACTGAAATCTATTTATAGACTTGGCTAACTTATGTTTAGCATTTTTCATGTTAGACAGTGCCCAGGCCATACAAGTTGAAATCAGTAGGGATGGCAGCTATTGTTTCATACAGTATATCGACATATCAATTTGTCATTAAAATTCTGGTGTTAAAACTGATGAAAAGCCATGTACATTAAAATTAATATGAAATTATTACATGCTAAGTTCGAGCCTGTTCATGGGCAGAAATGGAACTGCATGCTACTTCCCATGCCGGCTAGACCCGGGTTGAGCAAACATTGGGGTGCTTATGACAGTGAATATGAAAGACAAAGTGAAAATACTTGGAAAAGCTCTAGGCTTTTGCTGAAATCCTCATTTTGAAATTTCGCTGAAACTGGCCTGGGTAATGACTGGAATTGACAATTATGCCTGTATATGTTGTTGCCTTGATTCCTAAGTGACCCAATATTATATATCTACATTGCAAATGTTCATAAACAAGGCTTCAATAGTTTGGGATGATCCTTTGGACATATGTAAGTTTCATTATTTCAGTACATGTTACACATAGTACTCTGTCATTGTACAATCACAACTAAAGTTCTAAGTCAATTGACTAAACAATATTATCATGGTTGTTCCTAATCTAAAAACCATGAAATATGCTAATCAGAATAGACATGCTCGAAAAACACAACCTTCCTACACAGCCTAAAAGTAGAGAGGACAATCACATTACAAACTTTAATCAATTTAATTTTAGCCTTTTTATTGAAGTTGTCTCCCTTTAATTGCTTTCTTTTTTTAATCACTTCATTATAATGGCAAATAAAATGTTTCAGTATCTAAAACTGCTTGAAATCCTAAAACTTAATCAGGGCTTCGAACAAAGTATAATATTTTGTGTATTCTCTTGTTAATGTATGCCTAAGATCAGAGTCAGCTGTGACTAATGAAATGGTTCTCTAGTTTTCATTATTCTCCTTCATTCATTGATGTTCATGATTTAATATGTGTCATCTTGTTTCCTAGAAGTGGTAACAGTCTCTTTCACATTGATTTGTAGAACCATAAATAAAGACAAAGCAATCAAACCATGGTTGATGTGGTCATTTGGTTCATGATGCATGACTGCCTTGAAGACAGCTTGGGTTTCTTGCCACAGTTATGGAGCTCACAGCAAAGGTACATGTAGGTAATGAATCACAGTTAGGGAGCTCACAGCAGAGGTAGACAATCTGTCAGCATGAGTTATGGTGCTTACATTACAGCCGAATAATCTCTCACAGTTGTAATGTTCGCAGCAGAGGTAGGTAATCTATCACAGCTTTAATATGTGCTCACAGTAGAGCTAGGATATATGCCACAAAATATGTGCAAAGAGCAGAGCAAAGTAATCTGTCACAGTCATAAAGCTCACAGCAGAGCTAGCTTATTTGCCACAAAATATGTGCTCACAGTAGAGCTAGGATATATGCCACAAAATATGTGAAAACAGCAGAGCTAGGTAATCTGTCACAGTCGTAAAGCTCACAGCAGAGCTAGGTTATCTGCCACAAAATATGTGCATACAGTAGATCTAGGATATATGCCACAAAATATGTGCAAGCAGCAGAGCTAGGTAATCTGTTACAGTCATAAAGCTCACAACAGAGCTAGGTAATTTATCAGTTGTAAGGCTGACAGCAGGGCATGGTCATCTGTCACAGTGAGTTGTAAAGCTCACAGCAAAGCTTGGTAGTCTGTCACAATGAGTTGTAAAGCTCACAGCAAAGCTTGGTAGTCTAGTTGTAAAGCTCACAGCAAAGCTTGGTAGTCTGTCTCAGTGAGTTATAAAGCTCACAGTAGAGCTAGGTAATCTGTCACAGTGAGTTGTAATTTGTAAAGCTCACAGTAGAGCTAGGTAATCTGTCACAGTGAGCTGTAAAGCTCACAGCAGATCTTGGTAATCTGTCACAGTGAGCTGTAAAGCTCACAGCAGAGCTTGGTAATCTGTCACAGTTGTAACGCTCACAGCAGAGCTCGGTTATCTGTCACAGTTGTAAAGCTCACAGCAGAGCTTGGTAATCTGTCACAGTTGTAAAGCTCACAGCAGAGCTTGGTAATCTGTCACAGCTGTAAAGCTCACAGAAATGCTAGGTTATCTGTCACAGTTTTAAAGCTCACAGCAGCCAACTTGTTATTAGCATACATGAAACAAATTCTGAATGTGAGCTTCTAAGGTTGATTTTTAGCTAACATCGCCAGGTGTCCACTTTGTTTTATTTACTTTAATTAAAAACATGTTAGTCAAGTTCATATGGCAATCAGGCAGCATTTACAGTAGTAGGTTCATATTTAATAATAATAACATTCAATAATAGAACGATGGATTTACAAAGAACAATGAGCAGAACAAGAACAACAGTAGTTTGATCTCAGATATGGGCTTATAAAACCTGTGTAACATAACAAAACTTTTTTGTAAATATAACTTATAATTTTTAGTGAAAATATTTCTTTGACAGACATGGAGTCTTGTTATCATGGAAGGTTGAAATGGGTTGAAGAGATACATCAAGCTGATGATTTGTGGCCACCGTCTGACAGAATAGGAGGCAGGTTAGTATTGATTTGTTAGCGAGATTGTGAAGCTAATAAGAGATTATGGTTTGATGATTTTCGTCTGTGTGTCCCTCTATTAGTAAAAACTTATAACTGGTTAAAGTTTTGGGTAAAGATTTTCTGACTATTAAGCAAAACTTCCACTGCTCAGAATTGGTTCAGACTTTACACAAATGATCTTCAGTACTCAAAACATCAACACATGCACTGCCCATAACTCTTCCATAAGTATCTTCTATAGATTTGCCTATTTAAAATGCCTGTTTGAAAACAGGATGTAAAAGGGGAATACGTCGGGTATTTGACCAAGGTCCGCTCTCTTACTTAAGTAATTCTTATCCAATCTTTACCAACCTTAGTTAGAATACTTATATCCATAATATCTCATCCAAGTTTAATAATCATACAGGTTGTTCCTATCAGTCTGGAGTTATGACCCTTTTATTGTTGAAATTTCAGCAAATTAGCTGCATTCTCAACTCTCTAACTGTCCAATCTTCATCAAACTTGGTTAGACTGCTTTTGAACATAACATCTCGGTCAGATTTTATGAACCAGGCAGATTGCTTGATGCTTAACTAGTTGATAGTTCCGTTTAATTTATCACTGTCCGCTGTAACTTAAAACGTATTTATTCAGTCTTCACCAAATGATTCTGGGTATATGATTTCCGCCAATAAATCAGTCAGGTTACTCGAGAGTTTTGTCCTATGATGGGTGTATTTTGTGGCAGCGGGTTTAGTTTCTGACTAGCTCTTGTTCAGATATGGAGCATTGTCATTAAAGAGTCATTCATTTAAACCATACACCTTCTTGACTCTGCTACTACAATCCGGCAGTTTGTACCAGGTTACTAGGTTATTCTTGCTTATTTTCTTCAATATGTGTCGGTTTTACATTTAACTACAATATTCATTTATTTAATGGAAGTTTGCTATATTTCATTTAAAAGTATCCTTAGAAAGATTTTGAAACAAAAGGGGGAAAAAAGTTGAATGTCATTTTAATTTTCCGATCTGGTGCCAGTATTTTCCTTGGCAACCAGTCATGCTCATGCACACAGATAATATCCAGCATGACCAATCATATTTTATCCTGATTTCTATTTCTATTTATCGAAAAAAATAACGCGAAGTTTTGATGTATTAGTAGTTAATACGATTTTCACTGATAATAATATATGAATGATGTTCCGATTTTATGTCGGCTTGAATTTGAACTCAGAATTTGAATGTTTGGATTTTCTTTAAAAAAAAAAGAAATTTGAGATTTAAATAGCTGCATCAAGCAACAACAATACTATTGTAATAATTATGTTCTGTTCTTGAAAAAAATTGACCTTGCTGGCTTAGCTTATGGATAGGAAAGTTCAAAGAGCCTGGTTAGCTTATTAATTAGAACACAAGACTATAAAAAGCAACAGGTTGATAATTAGTTTTTCGGATGCCTTCCAGTTTCTTAATTGCAGACATTGTGCCTTTTATATGTCTTTCACTGCCTACCTGAAATACGCCCTTTATGAAAGGTGACAGTTTCATATATTCGTTTCAATATTATACACAAACCAGCAGAATTAAAAGCAAACCATAGCTGTTCTAAACATGAATTATCTTTAAAGGGATTGAACCATTTCGGTCATAGTGCCTAGCCACATAACTCTGAGCACACTACATCGCCAATAAAGGATGGGTTAGTATTGCTGATATTGTGTGATATCAGTGACTGATTTAAGAGTCTATATTTCATCAACATTGGATGTTATATCTTCTTTTAGTTGTCTTAAAAGTACTGAAGGGTGTGTTACAATATAATTCTACTACCTGGACCTAACATGTCACATATTCGGTCTAAACTTGTATCAATGAGAACTAGTAAAATAAGATGACATGTGACATTTTCTCACATACTGATCTTCATTTCATTATTTCAGTTACTCGGAAAACAGTCTGCCACCTGACAGAGGATCACAAGTGTCACGTCTTCTATAATTGAGCAACCTAGAGGGTCTGAAAACAAGTGTCAAATCAAATCTTCTGACTGTTTTACTCTTGATTCAAGATCAACTCAGTATACAAACTGTTTTAAATTTCATCAAACTGCGGACAGATAAATCAAACCTCTATTTAATAATTAGTTTTGTTGTATTTTCCGATACTGTCTTTTAGAATAAATGTAAGATTTATCGGAATCAACACTTTCTGTGTAGCTTTTAAGCTTTAATTTGAGATTTTTAATCTGCTTCTATTATGGATAGCTCAATACGATATTACCAACACACAGTGTAAGTTTATATTGATTGATTGATTGATTGATTGATTAGTGCCAGCAGTAAACTATATACTGAGCTATCATGACTGGCACCAACACGGTACTGGACTACAGTACTGAAAATTATGAAATTGACAATTTTTCCGATTCCGATCCGGTCCGCTTCCGATCCTAATACCATCTATAACCGATCCGATTCCATTCCCATTGCGGTCCAATTCCAATTCGATTGCACTCCAATTTTTTCACTCCGGACCATGCGCTCCAAACGATATTTACGCTCAAACCGATTCTTCCGATTCCGATCTTTTCGCTCCCGATTTTCATTGGTCATTAACTATAACGCAAGTCATTGCGCTCCAAATGATCTTTACGCTCAAACCGATTCTTCCGATTCCGATTCCTATACATAACTGAAAAGCTGTAAATAGAAGCGATCCGATCCGGTCAAAACGCTCCGGTCTTTTCACTCCAAGCGATCCAAACGCTTAAAGCGATTCCGATCCAGTCAAAACGCTCCGGTCTTTTCACTCCAAGCGATCCAAACGTTCAAAGCGATTCCGATCCGGTCAAAATGCTCCGGTCTTTTCACTCCAAGCGATCCAAACGCTCAAAGCGATTCGCTTCAATTCCATTCCGTTTCCAATTCGATTGCGCTTCCATTGCGCTCCTAACGGGATCGGTTTGCGGTCCGCTTCCGATCCGCTTCCGATCCGATTGTCAATTTCGTGATTTTCAGTACTGTAACAAAACTATGTGACTAATGTTGATAATAGACACATTTGGCAGGGGGCCAACATGATTCTGGACTAACATGATTTGTGTTTCCTTTATGGTCTTTAGTGTGATCTGGGTCTAAACTCGGATCTGGATCTACACTGGGATTTAAAGCTACTTCGAGATCTGGGTCTGCACTGGAATCTGGGTGTAAGTGGGATCTGGGATTTCACTGTGCGGTCTACATTGGATCTAAGCCGACAATTTGATCTTGATCTACACTGGGATCACGGTCTACACTGGGATCTGAGTCTACACTGGGATCCGGGTCTAGACAGATCATAAGGTCATAAGGTTGCGCTATTTTTTTTTCAGTTTCTTGAATATGTTTTCGGTTTATTTCATTTGCCATGGGGATTGTGAGACAATATCAGATAACCAAGAATTAAAGCAACTATTATGACATTTAAATATCTGCGAACATGGAACGCTGATCATCGTCAGTCAAGTGCTGACTATTCGTAAGGTTACGATATCTAAACTGATAGATATAAGGTCACTGTGGCAAGCACTAAGTTAGTTAGTGTTTAATAAGTGAAGTTTTAACAATTAAGAAAACCAGTTACTTAGCTAGGCTCCATTATCTTATGGTTTCTTATTTGTTAAAACTTCACTTGATAAATACTAACTGTAACTTAATTTTAAGGACCAGTTAATGTCTTCAGACCGCAATGGTTCCAGCTTTATATTAGAATCCTACTTCTGGCACAGGTATATCGGATACCTGCTGTATAGTTTGGTTTATCTTAAAGAAATTGATAAAAATCCAAAACGTTTTATGCCGTTTATTCATACATTTTATCTATAGGTAAATGGCTGCATTAATATAAATGAAGATAATTTAAAATCATATTGTTGTACACAATTCATGTTAAATCAATAATTAAACATAAAATTAATACATATACTTCAATATGTTCAATCTATATATAAATGTACATTGAATATTTTAAGAAAATATTTACTCGTTTTTTTTTCAGAGTCAGTGATGCAGAATCATTGCAACAGCAGTAACAAAGTTGTGCAACCGAGTTAGGAAACACCACAGAAAAGTTGTTGCTGTCTAAACTGTTTTGATTTGATTATAAATACTTTTAAATCAATGTTAAAATTTAACTAAATTTATAGTAATTTATAACTATTTGAGCCATAATAATATTGTGATTATGAAAAAAAACTGATTAATCACCTCTAAAATGTAACAGATAAACTGCTTTGAGCAACTCTTTATCAGTTGAGCAATTTAGCAGGAAATATTAAAATAATGAATGTGAAAATTTTTGTATTTCCTATTTAATTGTATAAAACGAAATCGTATGTCACGTGACTGTCTAGTTATCAAGAACGCACTGTACATTATTTCTGTATACATTTTACATGTACAATTTTACTCTGATATACTCTTAGACTAAGAAATGAAAATACTAAGTTGTGAAATATTTTTTTTATAAACAATCAATAATTATATACATGTAGGTGAATGAGAAATATATAAAACTATTCATCATTGTTCAAACTGAATTATGTTGTTTAATGATTTGAAGATTAATTATTTCATTATATATTTATTTATTACTTTCTTATTTAATAATATGTTGTTCTGACTGTGTAGTTTTAGAAAATGCACAAATGAACTTATTTTTTCTATTCAATTTCTAATATTTTTGAAAATCTTTTTTTTTCTAAACATGTAAATCACATGTACGTACATGTATATAAATGAGAAATGTGTAAAGTTCTTAAATAGCAATTAGTTTATTACACACCGTGTCGTTGTATGTTGTTTTTAAATATTGTAAATTAAAAGTATATCAAATATGGTTTGCTATTTTTATTTCACAGTCTTGTTTTTCAGAGTCAGTGATGCACCGCCCGTCGATACTTAAATCCTGTAATAGTGATAATGTCGGCGTTGTCTTGATCACGTTCACAATCGTCCTCCAGTCCTCCTCGGATGGTCCCTCACAGTAGGATAACTCCACCGTGACCGGATGTTGCAGCTGGCCGACACTGAGCAACAGTTCTCTCCACTCCTGGGATGTCATTGTAATCAACGAGAGTTTAACGGTGATACTCCGTGGTAGCTGACCGACACTGACGAAAAGTCCCTGCCACGCAGCAGACGACATTGTTACGTAGGATAGCTCCACACGTTCTAGCTGT
Organism: Corbicula japonica; assembly: GCA_038501625.1. NCBI lineage: Eukaryota > Metazoa > Mollusca > Bivalvia > Venerida > Cyrenidae > Corbicula > Corbicula japonica. The sequence goes on along the minus strand of JAZAYU010000414.1, from coordinate 348,248 downwards.
GTCATGGCAGGTGAGATAGGTATGACGTCACCCATATCGATCTCCCAAGCTCGAGATGCTGTAGCTGAGTTAATGTAGGAATGGTTTGTATCATCTCCTGGCAGGATGTCATGTCCTGTATAACGTTAATGATGATAGGACCGGTGCTGCACGTAGATCTTGCCACAATGTGGCGCTGGCTCTGGCTGTCATCTTCTCTCCATGGTGGCCGGAACTCGAGCTTCTCCAGACATGCTGGATTCACGTGTAGCTCTCTACATGGTACGTCATCAAGATGCAGCATCTTCAGCTCGTTGAGACGATGTAGGTCCAAGGTGACGTCACAATCACGGTACTGACCCCTGTGGTCCGAGCAGTATATCCCCACCAGCTTGAGCTGTGTCAGTGTTGTGGTCTGGCTGATATAAGCATAGAGACATTTAAGGTTACTGTGAGTCATGTGAACGAGAGCAAGATACAATGATTGTAAGCATGTCAGTCCTGTGAGCGCCGTTATACTGATATCGGACAGAGAGAACTATCCTAGTGATAGTGTCAGACATTTCAATGTACGGGCTGATTCAGTGAGGATGTCAGCCAGCCATACTGGTTCCTTGTCACAGTCTTCTACTCTCAATGTCTCCAGGGAGGTGAACACACCAGGATCCAGCGACTGCATGAACGCTGTTATCTGATCTGGATCTGATAGTTGTAGCGATTTCACGTTACCTTTATTAAAGTTGATAATGATTTTCAAAGCTTGTTAAATCTTCTTCTGTTAGGATGTAATCGTGAAGATGGATGGAACAACTATCATTTCCATTTCTCACACTTTCTTGTAGACACTCTAACTGCATTGACTGGTAAGATTCCATTGTTCTCCTAGCGTCATAATAACCGGGTCATCACTATCCATGTATGTTCTATATCGACGCGTTACATCGTCAAGGTCAACGATCGTCTGCAGCTCACCGGAAATACATGTATATACTTCCGGATTAATACCACATACAAAAACAAATACATTATACATTTCTAATATGCCTGAAAGAGATGAACAAACATTAAGAATGGTTGATTTTACAGATTCGTTTTGCCATTCAGACGTTATATAAATAGCAGAAAAGAATTCTTGTGCAGACTTGTGCTGAAAGAAAACATGATATCGTTTTACTGCGATTATGCTGCTGTCCTTGGTTTGACACAACAGTCCAACTTTTAAACAGAACTCGATTTCTTGCTCGGTCATGTACTGGGTGACGATTCTTCTATCAAATATCAAAGATGATTCTCTTTTCTCGCTAAATAAAGTGTAAAAAGCTAATTTCCCAAGCTTCATTAATAGGATGTAATAACGTTTACATGTCTCGTTCTCGTTCATACAGTTCGGGACTGGCGCGTTATCGTTTGTCTTTACATGTATATCCGGTAAGTCCTTCTTGTTAAGGCCACGTTCGAGTGTGAATTCAGTAATGTTACTGTAAATTTCACATTTTGATTTACCAATGGGAAGACCACCAAAGAACAAACACATGAGTTGAAGCAGAATATACGGATTGTAAATAATATCCCCGATTTCAACTAACTCCAATTCTTCACCGAAATCTGTAATAGTTTTCCCAACTAGGTTCAAACCTTTTTCATTTAGTATACAGATTGCATTTTCTTCCAGTTTTTCTCGCGTCGCGACATCAAGCATGGATATTTCCACGCGTCGATCTATATCTTTAGGCGACAGTCCTACAGTTCCAATCTTCCAGTCTCTGGTTGTTGTTAACACCGTGCAGCTGTCATGGTGATTGTTGTGCGGTACCTCGGGTTTTCTTGTACATTGACCTGGATGAGCCCACTCATCCAGGCCGTCGAGTATGATAAGGCATTTGTTCTTGTGCAAAATTCTTTGTACGAACTCTCTTGTGTACTCTCTAGACAATTTTTCTGACACCATCCGCATAATCAAGTCATCGAGATTACATTTGGGTTCACTTTGATAATCCCTTAAATGAAGCAGGAACAGAAGATCAAAGTATTTCATGGCGGCTAAGTCCTCATCGTCATAGTTTTCTGTCAGTGACGTCAGAGGTAAGTGACTTTGGCACCAGGTCATGGTAAGCTTCTGTGACAGCGAGGTTTTTCCGAATCCAGCGTTTGCCGTAATGTATATCTTTCTATATCGAACATCGCCACTGACAAATAGTTCGCTAATTGTAATTTCCTGCTTATCTTGTCCATCATTCCCCGATGTTTTATCTCCCTTTGGTCTATTCTTGTCCTGGCCAAAATATGAGTCTTTATAAGCCCACATGGGAGGTAAGACGTATAAATCTTCAATAGGAACATTATGTTCCTCAACAAGAGGGGATGCCGGTATCACGGACTCGTGCTCTCGGTAGTAAGTGATGATGTCTTCTTTAAGATCTGTAAAATAAACAAAACATTTACTGTTGTATCATTAAGTTTCGTTGGGAAGAAAGCTTTGCACGGAGGTTAATTTTGTATTATTATTTCTATTTCTAATTGCAGTATTTAATTATTTGAATTAGCGCATTTGCCCTAACGCAAAATTAAACCCGTGTGAAATCATGATACCACAGTATGAAAAAATCTGCGGCATGTAGAATCCATTTGAAGCCGATTAATGTACTACACCAACAAGCATAGCCTGATGTCATCAGGTTTGACCACACAACATTTTTCTCTACCTCCCCCCTTCCCCCGCCTCAACGCCCCCAAATGGTAATGTGGTTTGTTGTGGACTACAGGAATGACACGATGTTTACTTTGCGTGGGCGAGAGTATGAACGCCGTTTGGTCGGCTAATAAAAAAGCATTAGGCTGACATTTAATACTTGTAGACATCGTTACAAAATGATATGCGATGTGTGCACACTTCCGTCCAGCATCCTAACAGTTAAAGATCGTACATGTATTACATTTTAGACTGATTAAATTCGAGTTTTTAGTTAAAGGTGGAAAATCGCTCTGTTTTTCTATCAAGATAAACATGGCTTTAACAGTTAAAAATCAACTAAAAAAGTCAAATCGGTGTTGTCTACCAACATTCACAAAATTGACCAAATATTTCAGTTACAAACTTTGGAATTTCCTTATTGGGTAGCGCATCCTGGTTATCTGCTAATTACTTTGTCCAAGATCAGCCGCTAAAATCACTCGCTAACTTAAGTATGCTCAAATCAACTTGGTTGAAAGTTCTATGTTGTTGAACTTTAAAAAGTTTGGTTTCCCCAATATTTCAAATACAATGTAGAATTAGTTCAAGATCTGAAATCGTTAGTCATATCTTCTTTTTTGAAATTCGTGACCATATGCATGCTGCAGGATGGACGGTTAAACCCCAAATATAATTTTCTTCTTGTTTTTTACTGGGGGAGGACCTAAGGCCACCTTACCCAAGTACTTTATTCATCCTGTTACTTTTAAAATATTTCTACACCCCTGACACAAGTAAAAAAAGCCAACAGGCAAGGGTGATAATCAATAAATTTGAGGCATAAACGGTCATTGTATACGAGGGCGCGATATTAATATCGCATTTTCGCATCATACTTTAGCAATCTCGCATCGTGTTTTCGCGTTTTCGTGGTCTCGCTGTCCTGAGACCATTTAAATCGAAAACACAATGCGAGTATGCAAAACAGCGATGCGAGGTTAATATCGCATTCTCACATTGTCCTTCGTGTTTTTGCGTTTTCGTGGTCTCGCCCTAGAGGTCGAACATGCAAAGCAACTATGGCCCTAAAGGAACACCGTAGGTAAAAATATTAGGCCAGTTATGTCAACGATTTTGATTGTTGGTTAACATCCGATAAATTAACTGTAAGAATAGCATTATTGCTAAAAGGTTTATCCGCCGACTTGCTGGCCCAAAGATCTTAATAAACCATTGGTGATTCAATGAAATTTGCGACATCAAATTAAAATCAATGTTATGAATGCGTGTTTCATAAATAGGACCTATTCTTGTTTAAAACGATCAGTGTTAGAACATGTGTTTAGGAGGCAGTAACGAGTTTATAGCCATAGATGCGAATTGGCCCCGGTCAAATTTGAAGATAAGAGGTAAGTGGGCAAACTGTAAGCTTCATGGCACTTTAAAATGTTTTTAGATGCTATTTTTGCAGTTTCACATGTGAGGCAGGTGCTTGGAAATGCGAAACTAATACATTTCTGGCTCTACCTTCAGTTTAGCTTGCAATTCTCAAGGGGCATAAAAACAAGTGTGAGTAGTGCAAAATCTTGGTTGTTATGGTATATTTTGGGTATGATTTAATGAGACAGCAAGGATTTTACCATGTGTGAGTGGCAAGCATTTATGTTGGTTGTTGGCAATAAGAAAGCTGTGAACTGATGAATGTTTGAAATTTTGCCTCGTCGGCCGACCAGTTTTCGCGACCAGAATTTGAAAGTTAAGAGTGCTTAAAAATCAACTGATATGTTTTGAATATAACTTTGCTTTGTTTTCATAAACTGAATGTCATTGTGATGTCAGTTATGTGCCCTTTCTGTTTCAGGTATGCGCTAGTAGGGAGCAAGTGGACTTGTCCTGTCGGCTGTGATTCTTCGGTTTTGCGATATATCAAAATAACCGTTTACTGCCGCCTTAATTCTACCATGTCCTCTAATAATATAATTAAACCGAAACTTAAAACAATAACTTAATAATGTATCTCGAGTTTATATAGATTGATCAATACATGCATTTTACGATATTCGACTTGAGGTGAAGATTTGTGAATTTAAAAAAATTGGAAAATTTTATTTATTATTTTTATTAAATTATTTTAATTCAGTTTTATTCCCATTTATATTACATTTTCGGGATCGATTATCATTAAACGTTAATTTGTCCAAACAACTAACCTATCACAAGGTGGCGTTTCGGGATTGGTCTTTGGTCTTTAGTAACTAATTATAAGCTGGAATTTCGAGCCTGGTCTCCGGTCTAAAGTAACTAATCAATCACAAGTTGGAGTTTCGAGCCTTGTTTCCGGTTTAAAGTATCTACTTAATCACAAGCTGGACTTTCGAGCGTGGTGTCCGGTCTAAAGAAAGTAATCAATCACAAGGTTGCGTTTTCCACCCTGGTCTGCGGTCTTCGGTATCCGGTCTTCGAGCATAAAGTGTTTCGTGATACTAGGGCCTGGTCTCGGATCTGAAGCAACTAACCATTCCATGGCTGGAGTTCTAAGAACGGTCGCCGAACAGAAATAACTTACTATTATTAAATACAAGTTTGACTTTGAAACGGGTCTCCGATAACAGGTAACCAATCACAAGCTAGAGTTTCGAAACTGGTCGCCGATATGAAGCAACTCACCATTCACAAGCTGGAGTTTTGAGACTGGTCTGAGATCTGAAACAACGAATCAATCACAAGCTGGAGTTTCTATACTGGTCACCGGTCTGAAGCCACTAACCAATCACAAGCTGGAGTTTCGGTACTGGTCATCGATCTGAAGCAACTAACCAATCACAAGCTGGAGTTTCGATACTGGTCATCGATCTGAAGCAACTAACCAATCACAAGCTGGAGTTTCGATACTGGTCATCGATCTGAAGCAACTAACCAATCACAAGCTGGAGTTTCAATACTGGTCACCGATCTGAAGCAACTAACCATTCACAAGCTTGAATTTCGAGACTGGTCTGAGATCTGATGCAACTAACCAATCGCACTGGTCATCAATTTGAAGCAACTAACCGATCAAGCTGGAGTTTCGAGACTGGTCTGAGATCTAATGCAACTAACCAAACCACAAGCTGGAGTTTCGAGACCGGTCTGAGATCTGATGCAACTAACCAAAACAAGCTAGGAGTTTCGAGACCGGTCTGAGATCTGATGCAACTAACCAAAACACATGCTAGAGTTTCGAGACCGGTCTGAGATCTGATGCATCTAACCAAAACACATGCTAGAGTTTCGAGACCGGTCTGAGATCTGATGCATCTAACCAAAACACATGCTAGAGTTTCGAGACCGGTCTGAGATCTGATGCATCTAACCAAAACACATGCTAGAGTTTCGAGACCGGTCTGAGATCTGATGCAACTAACCAAGAGACCGGTTTGAGATCTGATGCAACTAACCAAAACACATGCTAGAGTTTCGAGACCGGTCTGAGATCTGATGCATCTAACCAAAACACATGCTAGAGTTTCGAGACCGGTCTGAGATCTGATGCAACTAACCAAAACACATGCTAGAGTTTCGAGACCGGTCTGAGATCTGATGCATCTAACCAACACAAAGACTGGCGTTTCGAGAATGGTCTCAGACGTGAAGAACCTATAGAACAAATCATAAGCAAGGAGCATCGAGACCAGTCCAAACATTCCAAAACAGTTTAATGTTTCGATTCAATAATGCAAACCCTTAGCTAACCATGATATTAAGAAAATAAATAATATATTAAAACAAATCGTTCTTAGTCTTGCAAAAAGAGTAAAGATATTTTTAATAAAACATTTATGCGATGTTGTATTCATTATAAACTGTTAAAATAATTAAAAATCGCATATAACGCAAAGCTTTTGTAGATATCGTTGCTGAAGCACAGATGGATGAACAAACAAAAGGAATGATATATTGGATTATAAAATGCTTTTTAGTTAGGACAACCAAATGTCAAGACTTCAATTTTCTTTCGCTCATTTTCAGATTCTTAGATCAGACTTTTAGCGCGTGTAAAAGCTCACAGACAGTTGTAATAAAATGATTTCATTTACCACCTTACTACTTTATATTGACTCTCTCATTTGTGTAAATACTGAGTTGTGTTCGATCCGGGGCTCGGCAGCGTGGGCAGTTATATGCATTTTCATTACTGCCCATGAAAAGGCTCAATCAAACCGAGCCTGTAACATTTTCATATATGCCGTACTCGGTGGCTTTCAAAATTCCCCTGTCATCTATTTGTAATGATAAACAATTTTGTTTGTAAAAATGATACATTTTGAAGCTATTTTGACTTTTAAACAGAAAGTTGAATCGGAAAAAGATGCCCTAAAAATTTCTAAAACTGATGATAATATTTAACAAAATCGCTCGAATGCATTTAAGAAAAAGCACTTCAGGAGTAGTATGTTTCCCAATTTGTCAAACAGTATCTTTTAGGTAATCAGTGTGCTTTAATTTTAATAGTTTCTGCGTATGTTCAATAGCTGATACATGGTTTCCGAAACTGAATATTATGAAAACATGTGTGTATTATTTTCCGCTGTAATATAACGTCAATACAACAGAAACAAATTGTTTAGGGCAGGGCCAAAGTGTGTAGGGCAGGGCAAAATGTGTAGGGCAGAAACAAAATGTATAGGGCAGGGACACAATGTATAGGGCAGGGACAAAATGTGAAGGACGGACAAAATGTGTAGGACAGGGACAAAATATGTAGGGCAGGGACAAAATTTGTAGGGCAATGACAAAATGTGTAGGACAGGGACAAAATATGTAGGGCAGGGACAAAATGGGTTGGGAAGGGACAAAATGTGTAGGGCAGGAACGAAATGTGTAAGGCAGGGACATAATGATGCAATTCCAGAACATTTTCGACATGTTATCTTTGAATACGTTGGTATTGCCTATCGCAACGTGCGTTTTGCGGCGGTGAAGAGATGTAGGCTGTTACGGCTGATATACACAAACAGAAGAACGCTCATTTTGAAAGCTTAAGGGCCTACCACACTCCTCCCAAGCACGTTCATCGATAAAAATAAAATTATCAAAATCTGAATAATAGCAAAATGCCGTTAAAGGGATTGCCACACTCCTCCCAACTTCGTTAATTGATAAAAAAGATAATTATCAAAATCTCAATAATGGCCAAATGCCGTTCAAGATACATTAATAACATACATTTGTGCAAAGTTTCATTTTTATTTTGATAATTTTCTATTTATCGATGAACGTGCTTGGGAGGAGTGTAGTAAGCCCTTAAGTAAACTTTTACAGCATTAAATATCATATGCGCTACTCCTGTCGAACAGTTTTACAGTTAATGGTTCTCAAAAGAAAGTGTGCACATGGCTCATTAACTGCTTTTCTTAATGCCTAAATATTTGGTATAAAAATTGTGATTAGATCATTTTAGTTCTATAGTTAAACTATTAACGATATATTCTCCACTTTGATACCGCATATTTAGGCATTAAAATGCAGTTAATGAAAAATAACCAAAAAAAAAAAGAAGTTCCCACATTATTTTGGAATACAGTAGATGTATTACAGTTTTAACATAATAAAATAGTTTTAGGTTGAAGGTGAACAATCTTCGCACGATTTGCTAATTACAAATGTATTTGGCATACAATGTGTTTCAAACAGTTCTTTAATGTACAAATGCCGCATCGCTAGACTGATAAAGCACTCAAAAAATACAATACTGCCACAGATGGGTAGATCCAGATCTAATTTCACATTCTTGCTGTTCTATCAGGGTTTACACTGTTCTCTCATTGATTTGTAATATTAAGAACCAAATAGAAAGAGTGTGTATACTACAACCTTAAAGTGCTGTTTTCTAAACCGGACGCGAAACCAGTTGATCATTTTTTCTTGGGAGCGATATTTCACAGCCTATCATTAACACCAATTTGCATACTGTGGTATCATTTAATTTCGCGGGGATGAAATTTCGCGCAAAAAGACATAAACGATATTTTCGCGCGGTCATAAATTCGCGCAATTGTATAAGACTAAATATTTAAGGTTTTGATTTCGACAGGCTTTGATTTTGCGCTTTTGCAAAAGCGCGCAATACGAGAAAATTAAAACACCGCGAAATATAATGATACCACAGTAGTTACGCTCTCTGCCGAGCACGAAAGAATAAAACATTGAGATACCGTACATTCCTTTGTTTTGTGTAGCATTTCCATGGTTATAGATAGATAGATTTATTTCAACATAAAATGGTTTGCACAGATATATTGTAAAGATCTCAATATTAAATATTAAAAGAATTAACTGACAATAAGACGGTATTCAAAGATCGGCATTTAGTGAACTTGTATCTCGAGATCATCAAACATTGACCGGAGAGGCCATTATCAAATGTTTAGCTTTTGATTGATTGAAATTGAGATGAGGCTCTAAATGAACCAATCAAAAGGCTGAGTTTTAAGAACGATGTTTAATCTTAGTTCACTGCGATGGCACTTGGCCAGTCTATAATATCCTAGACTGCTATACGTTTGCTTATTTCGACAAAATTAAGAAAGCAAATGTTAAAACTGTACGACATTATAAACTGATTTTCCTTTACTCATTAAATTACTCATATCTGTCGGCGTTAGTCTGTCTAAGATTACTTTTGATCTAGTTTTTCGACCAATGAAAAGCTGTAAATAAAACTTATTATATAGCGGTAAAATCAACAAGATTATTTCGATTGGTTGTTAGTGGGTGTTGTTTACGATTAACGTAACGATTTTATATTGTGCGTAAGTATTTACCTGGCACTTACATGTTCGGGCATTTTCGTTTTTAAAAGCGATAATTGTATCGGAGAAAAACATATTTACGGTATAAATAACCAGTAAAGTCAATTGATGGCTTTAATACGATTTTATATGGAATATTCATGGGTGTCAAGTAAATACTTGCGTATAATACACAGTTTAAAACGAAAGAGAAGTGCGTGTATTTCTATAGCCTGGTACCAGCTAGATGGTTTATTAAAGAAAACACTGAAATACTTATCATCTCCTTTTTTATTCATTGCATATCAATAAGGTACCTGCAGGAGTTGCTCTTTTTTGGAGGTATTGATGATTATTGTATTAGTGACATGAGAATATATAACAGAACATAGGGACGGGAGACAGTCTAGTATGTCTAGTTCTTACTGGTTCCTTTCTAGTTCCTTGGATGCTGATTGTTAATTTCAAGTCCATAAACACAAATGGTTTGGTGTAGTGGTTATCTTACTCGCATCACAAGCTTAGGCACCGGGTTCAATACACAAATGGTTTGGTGTAGTGGTTATCTTACTCGCATCACAAGCTTAGGCACCGGGTTCAATACACAAATGGTTTGATGTAGTGGTTATCTTACTCGCATCACAAGCTTAGGCACCGGGTTCAATACACAAATGGTTTGGTGTAGTGGTTATCTTACTCGCATCACAAGCTTAGACACCGGGTTCAATACACAAATGGTTTGGTGTAGTGGTTATCTTACTCGCATCACAAGCTTAGGCACCGGGTTCAATACACAAATGGTTTGGTGTAGTGGTTATCTTACTCGCATTACAAGCTTAGGCACCGGGTTCAATACACAAATGGTTTGGTGTAGTGGTTATCTTACTCGCATCACAAGCTTAGACACCGGGTTCAATACACAAATGGTTTGGTGTAGTGGTTATCTTACTCGCATCACAAGCTTAGGCACCGGGTTCAATACGCAAGAGGGACACCTTAACGTTTATTAAAGTTAATTAACGTTTAAGTTGGTAGATATATTAAGGATATTTATTCATCTTGTCAATGAGTTCTAACTCTACAAGAGGTATTTTATTGAAACCGAATCAATTTAGATCAAGACTTGATGTCAGACATTGCTTCTTTAATCTACGTATTATCACCGAAATTGTTGCAAGAGCTTCAACATTTTTTGGACAGACACTTTCAATGAATGTATGTGGTTTCTATGACTAGGTCGCTTGATCCCTAGGCTAAGCCATATTAAGAAGCTAGTGATCGTTTGTCAACAGCTACATTTGTATAACAAGTAAAATAAAATTACTAAACTGTAATATATTTCTTCCTTTCTTATTTCTATAACAACCGTTTCCATCAACGCATTTTTTAAGATATCTCTTGTTTATTATTAAAACGTTGTGTTTTTTTGCAAACCGAAAGAAAGTAGTAGCTGTTTTAACAGTTTGGATTGATAATTTATTTGATTTTCATGGTCTTTCTATAGAACGCATGATTGAAGGCTGAGAGTGGACTGGTCAAGTACCTGTGTATGTGTTATACATGTATGATATTGGTACCCAATTTACAACATTTAGTGTTCTTGCACCAACGTATCTGAATAAATGAATTCTGCAATACATTCCATACACTCACAGTAATATAATATTGACGTCGCTTTGCTAAAACGTCACTTATCTCTGCAATCACCCTGAATGAATATCATAATTATGCGAATACTACGGAACTGGAGAGATCATCAAATTGTCGCAATTATGGCATCATTCATCCGATTATTTCTGAATACATTACTAGAATTTAAAGAAATATATTATTCATTAAAAATCTTTAAAAGTTATAAAAAAACACACCTAAAATGCAATAACCGCAATCTATATCCGGGTACTTGCCTTGCTAAACAGACAACTATTATTGCCCACTTATCAATAAACTAAAACTACTATATTAAATAAATTAAACTTCAAACAATCCAGTTATTCAAAAATGACTGTTATTTGGTCGAATATTTTAAAGCGTGTCCGAATTACTGGTCTATTTTATCAAAATATTTTTTTCTTTTGAAAAGGATGCTACACATTTATCATAGAGAATTGTTGGCTTTCAACTTTTCAGTCGCGTTACATGTAAGCAGATTCATTTTTGTTTGTGAGCTTTCATAGAATATTGATACCCCCTCATTGTAATTAACAAGATCTTAAAGATTTAATAAAAAAGTTTGGAAAATCAACATTTTTATCTGTTGAGCACTTAGAAAGTTTGAGTAGTGTAGAGCTAAGAATCTTTGCTGGTGAAGTTAAAACAAAAACAAACATGTTTCATGTATTAAATGTTTTACCTTTGTATAGATGCTTATCGCTTGACTCGAGCGTTGTCTGTTCAAGTGCTTTTACTCGAAGTTCTTGCTGTAAATCTAATGTGTTCTCTCCCTTTTCCGTTCTCTCCAGCAAGGTGTAAAGCAGTTCCTGCCGACATTGTACCAGACTTGATTTGAAGCTGCAGTATGCCTTGTACCCTCGTTTTCGAACAGCTTCGATCAGCTTTCTATTTCTGTCGCTTGTTAACCGTTCCTCCTTTAGGAAACATTAATTCATAGTTTTATTTTTCTGAACAGAGGTTTAAACGCATCCTTTGTCTTCAATAAAATGTTGTTACGTAGGCGATCTAAAGCCCCATAACAGCATCGACGCATAAACGAAGTCGACCAAGTCTGTGTAATGATTTTTAACAAATAAGCATGCCTCTCTTATGTTACACCTTTGCCGCATAAAAACAATTACAACTTATACTAGTACAAAAGTGGATGATAAAGTTTAATCAACATTGTTTTTGTGTCCACTCAAACAAGCTTTGAACTCGACTTTTTGAGACGTAAATTCTGACAAAGATTTTGTAAGATCGGCTTAAATGTAAACCAAACCCATTGATCTTTCTGTAAAACTTTTGAAATGACATCTAGTCGGACTAAAGGCGGGAATATATGTTACGACAACGCACAACACCGTCATTTGGGACAATTGAACCGTCGTACGCTTGACAAGGCGCACTTTCAACGTCATTTCAAACGTTTCTAGAAAAATTAAATATACAGTAAGTGACTCCGGAAAACACTCGTTACAAGATAACGCGACATCATCACCATCATCATCATTTTCATCATCATCATCAACAACAACAACAACAACAACAACAGCGTCATCACCATAGTTTTTGCTGAAATATTAAATCTCTGTTTTTTTAACTTGTATAATAAATCGTCGAGTTAATAGTGTTGATGTGGCAAAAAAGCACCGTAGCAACCCACAAAATCAAATTCTGCTTTATGCGTTGAGCGTCGCTACAAGAACGTGTACGCCCTGTTTATACTGAATAATACTAAGATACATAATATAAATATTGTCATAAGGCAAAATTATGACAATTAGTTTTTAAATATAACTATGTAAGAATTAGGACATAAAATGTAAAATTTAATTATTACTTTTCAAATATATTTTCGTATATTGTTTGTTATAAAGTATTAAATAAGTCAAAGAAATTTAGATTGCAGGTGTAAGGTATTAAATTGTTACCAAGCTATAGTCTAATGATAAATATCTTAAATGTAATGATAAGTATTTTCTTCAACAAAACCATGTTAGCATTTCATCTTTAGAATAGTAAGCTGGAGTTGTTGTTCACAGTTTGTGTCAAAATAAACACAATTCCCTTCTCAATAGGAAAAGCCACTCAGGATGTTTTCATGAAATGTTACTTATTCTTTGTTAACATGATTGGTAATAATCTTAAGTTCAAACAAAGCCAAACATTGAGCAAGCTGCAAAGAGAGATCTATCATCGTTTATGATTAAGTGATTTAATCCCGTACCAAGTCAAGTCAAGTCAAAACACGTTTATTCACTCGTGTCATTTAAATGACAAAATGAGGATTACAAAAAATTAACAGTTTCAAAGGTGGTACAAGCGTACAGAACATACTGGAATAAGTGATATACAATCTGATATATAATATTTTGTAAGGAATTTAACCATTAATAAAGGATGAACACGCATGCAGTACACGCTGAAAAAAAGTGATATAAAATCTGGTATATAGTAGTTTGAACATGGAATAGGCAATGTAGATTGCAAAATACATCGGAGTGTCAAAATGATACCAACAGATTTTGTTTTGCATTTTAAGTAAACAGTAACATATTATCTTAACAGAATACGCAATTCGTGCACAATATATGTCTACATATGTGTATGATATTTCGTCGTTATATTTCATGCAAAATTATTTTGACAAACTTGCAGAGATTTAAATATTCTATTCTATTTCGTGTGTTAAATAACTGATTCATTTTAAATGTATTAGGTCTTTGATAAAAGTATCTCTCAATGTACATTTTACGCTTATTTTCGAAAAAAGGACACTGGAATAGATAATGGAATTCGTCACCCAACTGATTTTGGCACTTGCTACAGTATCTAAGGTTATAGTCTATTCTTGACCAGCTACCCGTTTCGACTGGAAGTCTATGGTTTCTGGTCCTGAATCTTATCATGTAAAAAAGATAGGATTTCGGTGTATCACTTAAATATTTTTCTATTCCAAAGTTATGTTTAAGAATTTTATAAGTTAAACATTTATTGGTTTGATCGATTAGAGATGCCCAGTCATTTATAAAAAGATCCTTAAGTTTTTGTCTCACTGCTAATTTCAGCCACTTATGATTAGGAAAAGAGTGAGACTCCCAAATATTGATATAACCTGTTTTTATAAAAATAGATTTTACAGTATGTATCCAAGGAAAGCGTAATTTTAAATTGTTTCCATGTAATTCTCGAGCTAAATTGTACACGTATTGATAAATAACAGTTGATAGTTTACTTGATTGCAAATTATCACAAATACATATTCTAGACCAAAAAGAAATAATTCTTTCTTCGACATCGATACTCAACGGATAGCAACCAGTTTCTCCGTAAACCATACTTTTTGGAGTTGAACGTTTCATTTTGAGAATATATTTTAAGAATCGTAATTGTACTCTTTCGAGAATATCGATTTTGCCAAATCCCCATATTTCGGCACCAAAAAGAAGAATAGGTTAAATTGTTTTCTTGAACAGGTCAAATTGTAAATCGATTGGTAATTCGAGTCTATTAATATTTCTTATTAAACTGTACATGGCTCTTGTTACTTGTGTTGCTAAGTGCTTCTTTGTAGTTAAGAAGGAACCGTTTCTTGTAAATATAACACCAAGATACTTAAATTCGTTTACTATTTCTATTTGATCATTTTTAAAAAAGAATCTATAATTAGTAGATTGTCTACCTTTACTGAAAATTACTATTTTTGTTTTAGAGAGATTAACAGTTAGTTTCCAGCTGTCGCAATACTGCTCGTAAGCATTTAATGCAGTTTGAAAATCTTGTTCGTGTTCAGATAATATAACCGTATCATCCGCGTAAAGTAATATGTACATTTTAAGAAAATTTTGTAAGTCATCGTAAATCTTAACCCCTTGTATATTGTAGATTTCAGCAAAATAGGTATGTAAGTCATTTAGAAAGATAGAAAATAAAAGGGGAGATAAATTTTCCCCTTGACGAACACCGATATTGCTAATGAAAAAATTAGAATATGTAGAGTTCAATTTAACACAGGATTTGATATTTTTGTACATGTTCATAATAACATTTAAGCATTTGCCATTTATATTATTTTGAATGAGCTTTTCCCAGAGTCCCTCCCTCCAAACCGTGTCAAACGCTTGCGTACCCGTGAAGTATGTATATAAGGCCGGGCGGAATCAGCAAAGGCAACTGTTGATTCCGGATTAAATTTACAAACGTTGACAGATCTCGTCTTCACTTTGCAGGTAAGAAATATGCTTCATTTTATGTTAATTTAAAAATATGCTTAATTAAGTTGAAGTATCTAAATGTTCATTTTTATCACTTAACAATTGTCTTATGTAGATTTCGGCTGAAAGATTGTTTAATTTTGATTTCTTAATTTTAGGTTATTCGCACATTCATAATTATGATAGTAGGTTTTGTTCATTAATGATTTATTTAGTTTTTATCTGTAAGTAAAGCTTTTGATGATATATTGATGGAGTAAAGTACATGTCGTATCAGAAGTTAGAATTTTTACAGTATGAAAATCTTGTATTTTGTAAAAGCAGACATTTAAGTTTTCTGTACCTTTCACAATGTTAAGCGAGTAGTTCTATAATAAGTGATGCTAATTTTCCCCAATTATGTGTTAAGATATTTCGGTAAATTTGAAATGACATTTAAAGAAAAATGTTCTTCTTTTTAATTGAATTGAAATTGTTATTTTGAATATTTTAATGAACTGTTGATTCCGGATTAAATTTACAAACGTTGACAGATCTCGTCTTCACTTTGCAGAGTGTTACGACAATGTAGCAGGTGCAACACGCCCATATGACATAACATTACGTGTAAGGGCGAAAAAGTTGGTACGCGACCAACGTCCCTTGCACAATCTGATGATATTTCATAGAGAGAAAAATGTGGAAAGTGTCATACCCGTATATCCCGAATGGTAGTTAGTTGAAATCCACTTTCCAGTAACTTATCTAGAACTGGATCCGGATCTAGACAGTCCACCAGAACTTGATATACTTTTTGTAACGCCGACATTGGGGAGGTCGAGTCTGTTTCCAATGCTGGCATTGTCGTTCTCGTCTCAGTTTCAGACGCAAGTGGCGATGTCTTGTTAGTTTTCGCAGAAAACATTGCTGAAACATTCTCAGTTTCTTCTGTTTTTTGTCCTGAAGTAAAAATGTTATGCACTGGATATGATACAAACGAACCCAACTTAATCAGTATCTGAGCCAGATACAAGGGTATAAATTGAGATGGACAGACAATGAAGCAAGAGAAAAGGTATAAACTGTGATGGACAGACAACGGAGCATGAGACAAGGGTATTAACTGCGATGGACTGATATCGGAGATAGAAACAAGGTTTAAACTGCGATTGACCGACATCCGAGCAAGATACAAGGGTATAAACTGCGATTGACTGATATCGCAGCCAGACGCAAGGGTATAAACTGCGACCGAAATACATCCAAACAAGATACAAGGGTATAAACTGCGGTTGACAGACATCCGAGCAAGATACAAGGGTATAAACTGCGATTGACTGATATCGCAGCCAGATGCAAGGGTATAAACTGCGATTGACAGACATCCGAGCAAGATGCAAGGGTATAAACTGCGATTGACAGACATCCGAGCAAGATACAAGGGTATCAACTGCGATTGACTGATATCGCAGCCAGATGCAAAGGTATAAACTGCGATTGACAGACATCCGAGCAAGATACAAGGGTATAAACTGCGATTGACAGACATCCGAGCAAGATACAAGGGTATAAACTGCGATTGACTGATATCGCAGCCAGATGCAAAGGTATAAACTGCGATTGACAGACATCCGAGCAAGATACAAGGGTATAAAATGCGATTGACAGACATCTGAGCAAGATACAAGGGTATAAACTGCGATTGACTGATATCGCAGCCAGATGCAAAGGTATTAACTGCGACTGAAAGACATCCAAGCAAGATACAAGGGTATAACATGCGATTGACAGACATCCGAGCAAGATACAAGGTATAAACAGCGATTGACCGACATCCGAGCAATATACAAGGGTATAAACTGCGATTGACTGATATCGCAGCCAGATGCAAGGGTATAAACTGCTATTGACAGACATCCGAGCAAGATACAAGGGTATAAACTGCGATTGACTGACATCCGAGCAAGATACAAGGTATAAACAGCGATTGACAGACATCCGAGCAAGAAACAGGGGAATAAACTGCGATTGACTAATATCGCAGCCAGATGCAAGGGTATAAACTGCGATTGACAGACATCCGAGCAAGATACAAGGGTATAAACGATTGACAGACATCCAAGCAAGATACAAGGGTATAAACTGCGATTGACAGACATCCGAGAAAGATACAAGGGTATAAACTGCGATTGACAGACATCAAAGCAAGATACAAGGGTTTAAACTGCGATTGACAGACATCCGAGCAAGATACAAGGGTATAAACTGCGATTGACTGATATCGCAGCCAGATGCAAGGGTATAAACTGCGATTGACAGACATCCGAGCAAGATACAAGGGTATAAACTGCGATTGACTGATATCGCAGCCAGATGCAAGGGTATAAACTACGATTGACAGACATCCGTGCAAGATACAAGGGTATAAACTGCGATTGACTGATATCGCAGCCAGACGCAAGGGTATAAACTGCGACTGAAATACATCCAAACAAGATACAAGGGTATAAACTGCGGTTGACAGACATCCGAGCAAGATACAAGGGTATAAACTGTGATTGACTGATATCGCAGCCAGATGCAAGGGTATAAACTGCGATTGACAGACATCCGAGCAAGATGCAAGGGTATAAACTGCGATTGACAGACATCCGAGCAAGATACAAGGGTATAAACTGCGATTGACTGATATCGCAGCCAGATGCAAAGGTATTAACTGCGACTGACAACATCCAAGCAAGATACAAGGGTATAACCTGCGATTGACAGACATCCGAGCAAGATACAAGGTATAAACAGCGATTGACCGACATCCGAGCAATATACAAGGGTATAAACTGCGATTGACTGATATCGCAGCCAGATGCAAGGGTATAAACTGCTATTGACAGACATCCGAGCAAGATACAAGGGTATAAACTACGATTGACAGACATCCGTGCAAGGTACAAGGGTATAAACTGCGATTGACTGATATCGCAGCCAGACGCAAGGGTATAAACTGCGACTGAAATACATCCAAACAAGATACAAGGGTATAAACTGCGGTTGACAGACATCCGAGCAAGATACAAGGGTATAAACTGTGATTGACTGATATCGCAGCCAGATGCAAGGGTATAAACTGCGATTGACAGACATCCGAGCAAGATGCAAGGGTATAAACTGCGATTGACAGACATCCGAGCAAGATACAAGGGTATAAACTGCGATTGACTGATATCGCAGCCAGATGCAAAGGTATAAACTGCGATTGACAGACATCCGAGCAAGATACAAGGGTATAAACTGCGATTGAAATACATCCGAGCAAGACACAAGGGTATAAACTGCGATTGACTGATATCGCAGCCAGATGCAAAGGTATAAACTGCGATTGACAGACATCCGAGCAAGATACAACGGTATAAACTGCGATTGACAGACATCTGAGCAAGATACAAGGGTATAAACTGCGATTGACTGATATCGCAGCCAGATGCAAAGGTATTAACTGCGACTGAAAGACATCCAAGCAAGATACAAGGGTATAACCTGCGATTGACAGACATCCGAGCAAGATACAAGGTATAAACAGCGATTGACCGACATCCGAGCAATATACAAGGGTATAAACTGCGATTGACTGATATCGCAGCCAGATGCAAGGGTATAAACTGCTATTGACAGACATCCGAGCAAGATACAAGGGTATAAACTGCGATTGACTGACATCCGAGCAAGATACAAGGTATAAACAGCGATTGACAGACATCCGAGCAAGATACAGGGGAATAAACTGCGATTGACTAATATCGCAGCCAGATGCAAGGGTATAAACTGCGATTGACAGACATCCGAGCAAGATACAAGGGTATAAACGATTGACAGACATCCAAGCAAGATACAAGGGTATAAACTGCGGCATTGATTAAAGGTGTATAATCAGACTTAATTTGTTTCTGTTAAATCAGAAGTCATTCTTGATTATTCATATTTTTAACACCTTTACAGGTTTGAAAGCAGTTAACTCAATCGATATGAAAACAAATTTACAGCCGAGAAAGGAAGCTCCAGTATTGTATAATTGGACAAAGGTAATTTGGCAATGTTTTAATTGGCGTGTTTACATTGGCGTTACATGTAAACAATTGACTACTATTTTAATCTTTGTTTAATACAATTCGTAACGCTCGTCCCAATATCCGAGTGGTCTAGGACGCAGTAAATAAAATAATTTGAAATGCAATGGTTTACACCTTTAATCTTAATGCTTATGTTTGTTGGGTGATTTAAGATTGTAGTCTTTGTTGACTCCGCCATTGTTGACATTAGCAAGTGATCTGTGTGTCTGTTCATCAAAACGTATCATTATGTGCTTAATACCGGTATAAACGTATCATTATGTGCTTAATACCGGTATAAACGTATCATTATGTGCTTAATACCGGTATAAACGTATCATTATGTGCTTAATACCGGTATAAACGTATCATTATGTGCTTAATACCGGTATAAACGTATCATTATGTGCTTAATACCGGTATAAACGTATCATTATGTGCTTAATACCGGTATAAACGTATCATTATGTGCTTAATACCGGTATAAATATATCATTATGTGCTTAATACCGGTATGTATGCAAGTTGTGTCTGAGTTGCATAACAGATGTTTTTTTCAAAATAAATTTTCAATAGAACTATGGACAAGGCACTTGGAGAACGGTTCTTAATTTTGTTGTTTAATTCAAAATCGAAACACGTGAGTTCCTTGTTTAGTACCTTGTATTTTAAAACGATATATTATTAATAATTAATTAGTGAATTTCAGAGTAATATCATTACCTGTAGAACTGATTCCTCCGAAAGTGTTTTTTCCGTATTTTTTTTCGGCAGCTGATGCCCCAGTGTCTGTAATCAGTTAAATGTTCATGTAACAGTAACACATTAAGGCATAAATAATTTAAATGCTCCTTTTATTAGACTAATTTCTAGATATTGAAAATATCACCTTTAAAGATGTAATCTAGAGTTAAAGATAATGAAATCATAATAAAGTCTTAAATAAACAAATACAACAGCATACATATAATAAAAAAATCTGTATAAAAATAAAACAACAAACACAAAACAAGAGACTTTAACAAAAAATACAACAACAAACATAAAACGATACTGTAATAAACTAATACAACAACAACAGTATTAATTTTAATTCCTACTGCACACGTTGTGAATGAAGTTGAATGAAATTATATTAATTATATATAATTAATTCGAAGATAAAGGAATTGACTTCTCACCTGTACAACTTGCTCTTCGTGGTCTATGTGTTTGTTTGGATGCACCCGCCCCCATGTCTGCAAAGGTTTTAAGGTGCAGTAAATACTTGGTCCACACCTGAAACACACATATGCATTTATCACTTGTAACCACATATGAGTGATATTTTGACAATTGGTTCAGAATTATAATAACCACGGCTAAAAAGTATTTCGTTTTGCATATATGTCCAGCCAATAAGTGCATGTATGATATGGCAAAACGTTGCAAATTATATCGTTAAAGTTTTGTCAATTATAAAAATTTGAAGCTTTTATTGTAAAACAAAACTATATGTTTATCAAAAACAAAAAAATACACAAAATAAAACAAGAAACAAAACCGGTTATCATGCAGAAACCTGTTACGTTTAGGCGTCGTCGAATTGATACACATTTCTCATGATGCAATATATTGAACAATTAATGTAAAGACAATAGTCCGGTGACTAGGAAAATGTTTTTTCCACTCCCACCCCCTCTGGTGAATCCTGCAGACAAGTACTACTATATTTGCCATATGTTTGCCTTCTGGCGAGTGTGACCGAAGGGTATTGTTGTATGTTACCCGTAAAATTTGTAAAAATATTTACGAGTTTTGCACCATCAATTCTTGTTTAGTCCAGCTATGATAAAACAAAACTTAACCTTAAATTATGTTTGTATAAGGTTTTGGTATTCTCTATTAATCGATGTAGTTTTCGTTTCAAAATGTCTAAACTTATTAAGTATTTAACATACATAACCCTTAAAGCTAAATTTTGGCCAGAAACTAATCTCTAGTGTTTTGGTTTTATTTATAAGTAAACTTGAACAAAATTACATCATGCTTTTGAAAGCTTTTGATCACAAAACATTCAAAATTTTTGTTTAGTAAAATCATACTGGCTAATCTAATAATTTTACAATAATCTTATATGTTACCCTATTTCTAATTCTAACATACTATTCATGCTTTAAAAGGCCAGTCATGAAATGAAGTGTGTGAGTTAATAGGGTTTGCCAGATGTAAGTGTTCTTGAAACTTGCGCATGTTCAACATGCAATACATGAAATATGTTACTCAATTAAATGAAGCTGATTTCTATTGTTTTATTAATTATGATTTGCCTGATATCTATTTAAAGGAAATATGGATAGGTTTTTCGCAGTTTTCTGATGTTTATTAGCTAGGTATAAAAAGCAAATTACATTACAATTAATTATTAAACTAGCATTAATGATTGAATGTACGGCTTTCCTAAAAAGGTTGTTTTGTCCATCTACTTGAAGGAGGTCGTAAGGGTGTCTTAATCCCATTACATGTGATGTGTTATGTCATTCCGCCCCAGACACTTTGAAGAAGTGAGCCAGAAAGAACGAGGACTAGTTTGACGCTGTGATTGAAGAGATGACGCCTGCTTTAACTGCCACGGGTGCCGCGTTTTTCAACAGCAAGAAAAGACTGGCTGCCTACAGAGATGTCCCCGGCAACGCCAAGAGGGTTTCCCGTAGAAGCGGCAAAGACAACTGTAGAATTGACATCCAGACCTTTGCAGACTGTAGGGACATCTGTGCCTTTTACGAGGGAATAAAGAAAGAATTTGGACTAAATGTCACTAAGACCGCAGCCCTCGAGTCCACCATCGGCGATATCATCATGGACCATGGCTAACAGATGGAGAGATGGGTTGAGCACCACGTTTATCTGTACTCATGAGAGAATGTTGTCACCTTTATAGCCATAGAGTACACCACCCCGCTGCCCACCATGAAAGAACTCGATTCGCCACAAACCATTCATGAACTCAATAAGGCTATTGACTAGCTGTCCTGCGGGAAAGCACCAGGCAATGACAGAATTCCACCAGAGGTAGTGCAGGCCGCCAATGAGAGCTCCCTCATTGGACATCTCCATGAGCTTCTGCTATATTGCTGGGAAGAGGGAACATTACATCATGCAGTATGCAAAGATCGTCACGCTCTACATTAACAAGGGTGAGCGCAGCGACTGCAACAACTATCGTAGGATCTCTTTCATTATTGAAAAGCTTTCGCAAGGGTAGTCCTAAACCGCCTGTTGGTACTTGCTTACCGCGTGTATCCCGAGTCACAGTATAGATTACGGGCAAAACGATCAAACATCGATTTGGTGTTCTCCCTCGTGCAGCTGCAGGAACAGCGACGTCCACTGTACCTCGCCTTCATAGACCTCACCAAGGCGTTCGACTTGGTCAGTCAGTTATGGCCTCTTCGCCATCACCTACAGGGCCTTCCACGACAATATGTATGGTACTGATTAGTAAGACGGAGTGTCATCGGAACCCTTCATAACACAAAGATGAAGGTGTACCAAGCGTGCAAACTGAGTACCGTTTTATACGGTAGTTAGGCCTAGACCCTATATGCGCACCAAGAGTGAAGACTGAACGTCTTCCACATGTGCAACCTCAGACGACTACTTGGCATCACCTGGCAGAATCGCGTCTCCAACGTAGATGTTTTGGCTCGGGCAGATATGTTAAGCATGTTCGCCATCCTCTCTCAGCCGCGCCTGCGCTGGTTCGGACACGTAAGAAGAATTGACGATGGCCGGATCCCAAAGGACATCCTCTATGGCGAGCTTGTCACTGAACACGGATAACCGGTTGACCCGCCTGGCTACAAGGAGGCCTGCAAGTAGGTTCTGAAGCCATACAGCATCAACCCAGCAGATCTCGAAAAAGCATCTTCTGACCACTCTAGCTGTCGTGCAAATGTCAAAAAGTCGTCAAGCATGCTGAGCAGAAGAAAGAGGTTCAGCGCAAGGAAAGGAAGAGCCGCAAACAGTGGAGGATCCAGCCTATCACTGCTGGCAAAAGTGTACCCACCACTGACCACACTTGCAGCAAGTGAGACAGGAGATGCAGCTACCGCATTGGCTTATTCTGCCACAACCGGCGTTGCAGCCCTAAACTAAGTTAACTCAGGTGCGACGCATTTGTCTGTAGAGACAGACGGCTGCCAACAGGACTAGAGGATGGATATAAATATTGCTCTAAAAACTGTTGAACAAATTTATTTTATGTCACTTAATTTAATTGTACAGAAATATTAGTTTTATTCATGGTATCTTCTTTTTTATAATTTTAATTAAATTAAGTAACATAAAATTAATTTGTTCAACACTTTTTAGAGCAATATTTATATCCATTCTCTAATCCTATCATCTCTTTTCCATTTCTGAATCAATTTTAACAATCATTTTTAATGTGTATGTAATCATTTAATTCATGTATGAATTGTACTTCAGAATTACCGGTACATGTTGCGCAGGGTTTGAAAGTTTAACATTAGTAAATATAAACATTTTGACATTTTTTTAACCACGAAACACACGTTTATTTTTAATTGTTTTATACTGTTATATAATATGATTGAGATCAGGTTTTTTATTCATCATAAGCACATAGGAAAACAACATCGATACTTAACATAAAGTAGGTGTATCAGAGAAAAGTGTTAACGACACGTATATCAACTCCTTTTTGAAGTCATTTGGTTTAATGTTTATGTCATAATCTGTTACCAGTTTAATTTTCAATAGTTACAATGCTATATTCAAGTTTAGTACAGCGTAACAATTGGGGAACAAAATATAGAAATAAATTGAGCTTAAAATGTGATTGTTTCTTTTTTTACCGACCTTATATTTGTGTTGATTTACATAGATGTTAGCCATGCTCAAGCGTAGATGTTTTAATTTTATTATGATTGTTTATTGAGATATCGTCATGACGTATATCTATAGTTATTGCTAAGTTTGGTGCTTGATTCACTCAAATTCTTCTTAAACCTGGATTTGAAATGCAAGAAACACTAAGTATCTTTGTCTTCTTTGAACGAGCCTTATCTTCCATGTCTTCATGGAATGGAAAAGGAATATATATTTTGTATATCAATCGCATGATGTAGCTTCATGGTCGCACATAGTAGCTCTCACATGCGCACGTTTTTTGCTTTCACGTTTTGGCATAGCAGCCTTTACGTGCGCTCTTAGGACATCAATGTGCGCATTATGTATTCTTTGCAAGCTCCGGCCGAAAGTGCATTTTTTAAATTCTTGCATTTCGTGAAGCTGTCGCTGGGGTTTTATACTGCAATCTGTCTTTTTTTAACAAAATTTTGTAATTGTATGTATATTAGTGCTGTGTGATTTTCCAGTGTCACGTGCGGTATCTCGTTGCAATAACATTTTTTTGCGAATAACACGTTGGGATAATAGCTTTAGTCCGCTGAAATCTTGTGCTTTCCGACTTTACTACTTCCTTCAACTCAGCTTACGGACCGTTGTAAGCCTAATGCAGTACTATACAGAAGTAACGTTAAGTTGCAACATCAAAACATGTTGTCTGCATTTTCGCACGTGCGCGTGCATGCGTGTGTATGTTTTGAAGAAGGGAAGGCAAGGCAGTTCAGTGTTTAAGAAGGTTTACAGTTTAAACGCACACACCCTTTACTACTTAGTTTAAAGGACCTGAACTCGAGTCTTTTTCAAAATTGATATGTTTTTATCAGTTTTCAGCTTGTCAATTTAGCTTTATAACATCTGTTCAGCAGTTGTACAGGGATTGTCAGTTTTGCATCATAAACCCCGCCTACTAGGCATGCACATTGGTATATGGCATGCGTAGAGTAGGATGTAGAACTTGTCTTAGTGATACCGTCTTAAGTGGAACGTTGTTATAGTTTTGGTGAATAAACCCTCTGGATGGGTTCGTTTTAAGTTTACCATCCATTTATGTGTCTGACAAATAACATCACATAATTATAGATAAAGACAGAACATTACATGTTCAAGAGTAATCGAGTGTTACAGTAATCTCCTTGCCCTGAAACCTACACCACTAAATTTTTAATTTATTTAAGTTTAAGTTTAAACGGATGTTTAAGGTCAAACAAATATAAGCATTTAATTGTTATCATGGGCGGGGATATAAGTAAGAGAATAGACTGCAATAGGCCGTTTTACATTTTAAGTCTTTTTTTTTCGATTTTTAAAACGTTTGTGTTTTTGTTCATCATTGCTAAAATCATTACTGATATTAAATTCAAATGTTCTGTTAATCTACGGTCATTTTAAATCCACAATTATAATAGAAAAAAATGTTTCTGATTTAAGTATTTTAGTCTTCATTTATTTTTCTGAAATTCTTTGTACAATTTTTATTTCTTTGTGGTTATGAAATTGTATCATGCAAAATCGTGTGTGTTAGAGCAGCCGTTAATCTTAACGAGTTGAAATCGGAGTAAAGTCGTCACATTTCTATACATTTGTTTAAAATATCGCTGGTTTTGAAGAAATACAAACAGCAATGTCACGAAATCAAGTTGTTTGTTTGAGATACGTCTGATTGAAACAGTGGATCCGTCTTCAGTTAAAATGAAACATGTATTACATGCATCAAACACTGTACTTCGTTCTTCTTTGAAAATAAAGGTATAATATTGGATATCTATATTTATCTAATTCAGATTCTATTTTTTTGTTTCCGTTGTTGAATTGTGTCATTTTGGTTAAAACAAACAGAAACAAAGCATGTTCCGTAAAGTATTACATACCGATAGTGTTAATTTCCAAATTAGCTGGTAAACTTCCAAAAGTTATAATATATATGAAACTTAAGAAAACAAGTCCTTTATAAAAACATTTTTATGTCATAAATGTTAAATTAATAAACGCATGCACATGAACTGGTATAAGTTACATCTTGGTCAACAGTTATTCCAACCGTTTAATAATTAATGCTGTGTAAATTCAAATTATATTATTTTATTACTCCCGGTAAGGTTATTAATTTCATCATTATTTTACCATTTTCTGTTACAAGTTGGACACAATCACTTCTAGTATATCAGAACTACTATATACGTAAAACAGAAGCACACTGCGCATGCATTAACTGAAACCCCGCCTTCTGACATTGTCGTATCCAAACAAGTATATACGTCGTTATAGTACACATACTGGTATCTAACAAACATTTGGCAAACTGTTTATGCATTAAATGAGACTCCCCGCTCTGTAAGCGCCGTATCAGATTAAATATTTAACTCAACGATGGTTGGTTTTTGAGCTACCACCAAAATGTATTTTGACTTTATTTTAATTTTCAAATGAAAAAAAGTAATGTCAATAAAAGTTCGCTGTTCTCACACATAAAACAAAACAGTATCATTTTAACTAGTGTAATTATTGTATTGTATATCGTAACAAATTGTTCACAGTCACAAACGAATTGTAAATCAGGAAGTATGAATAATCATAAATCGTCGTGTGGGAAAACCTTAGAATAATACTATGTAAAACAAAGTTTAAGCGGTTTATATAAGTAGACAAAAAGAACATCCACTATGTGCATATCAAGTTTATCAGTGTAATTTAAACCATAGCGCTAACAATTAACACATATTCAACTTTTTGCTCTCCTGAGGTCGACGAGCTCAAAATGAGCAACTACAAAAGCAATCAAAAAATACAAAACTGGATTTGCTATTTATTATTAAAACAATAACGCCCACAGCTGTAATTACAATATAAACATTACATGTATGTTAAAATAAAACATACTAGGAAAGAACAACCCCTGGGATCAGAGGCGCATTTTGTTTTCAATCTCAAAAATACTTATTATTTATTATTATAAGCCAGTACCTACCGTTCAATTCCAGTGGCTAATTATCCGCCACTCATACAGTTAAAATAATGTGTACATTTACAAATCTTCCAAACACTTTCATAGATCTTAGTAATACAGTAATAATTTTGTTCAGATTACATATAAACTCGTCCAAGTAACTTTCACAGTTCAAAATATGTTCACGCCATCTTATAATTTTGCCGACGCAAACAAATGGTGCTGGATTGATCGCCTGATAAATGATAACTGTAACTCTTGGAGCCGTGACATGTGGCGTAAACCCTTCCCTTTCTGAAAGAGCATTAATTTTGAAAAAAAAAGTTTTTATAAACTGATAAATACATTATTAAAAATAAAACCTAAGTCGCTGGAACTGAACGGTAAGTACCGGGTAACTTTTAAAACAGTTACTGAAAATATTTATTGGCAACCATATGAACGGGTAAGTGCCACATTGGAAGTCAACAATGTTTAAATGGTTTTTTGCAGTCTGTAATAAAACAATTTTTCCCCCCAAAAAAGACAGTTAAGTAAACACTATCCTGTGCAGAAAGTCCTGGTGATAACGTTTTACGAGTTATATCCATCGTTCTATGATCAAACTCGTACCTTAACTTGGTAAATCTGAGACCAAAAATATGTCCGCCATCTATTCCTTTAACATGTACTCACAATCCTCATGTAGCCGTTTTCCCAAAATCATTCCAATCATTCCCAGAACAATGTATAATTTACTAATTATAATTATTGTCAGGCCTAATTTCAAACGTTAAAACGTGCTTTATACAGCTGTAAACTTGATTGTAGTTCATACCCATCTTCCCTTGCTAAAGCAGAGATGCGTTATATACCGATGCAAATCAAGTTGTGTTCCACCCATATGATGTTTTTACGCATGACCGGATGCCCACTTGACAATTGATGAACCAATAACCCGTACGTGCTTCAGTGGCGCTGCAAACTTAACATACATTGATTTCTGTGACAAACATTTCGTAACTGCAATCCTAATATCGGTTTTGATATATTGAAGTTCCAGCGACCCAAATGTCTAATTTCGTTATCTTATAATATAGCTAAGGTTGCTTACCTAGGGCCCAATTCTAAATGAGTAAGCCCTAATGTTCACATTCCCCTTACCGAGCAAAAAATGTCTTCTTTAATTATCCAGTGGATTAGTAGAGTAATACATGCAGGCCAAAAAATGACATAAAAAGCGGCTGATACACGTTCCCTAGACAGCGGGAATAGGAAAAAAATAAGTAATTTCTTTTATTATCTATTTCTAAAAATCGAACGCATATTTTTTTCAATCCTGAATCAATCGAAACTTTGTCAAGCAAAAACATGTTCTAAAACTACAAACCCAAATTTCGAGTCAACCGATTAGCTCTCGTAAAATATATGAACAGTTAACTTTGAAAGCCAATTACGAAAATAGTGCTGGCTCGGTTTGATTGAGCCTGTTCATGGACAGGTCGAGAGCATTCTATAAATAGCGGTTACGTGCTCACATATACCTCGTCAGTTTGGTCAAGCGTGATGCAGCTTACGTACGCAACATTGTTACTTTTTATCAGGAATGTAGTTCTAGACCTGTTTATATACCCTTCTCGCTCATAATAAATTCGAATACGCTGGAAAAAAAGTCGACATCATGGTTTACTAAAAACAAAAGCAACATTAGTTTCATGCTATGGCGTAAGAATATCGTAATGGTTATAAAAATAACAGCGATAGGATTTTCCAAAACTATTTCGGAGTTCGGTATGTGCCGTAGAGTAACGGAAAATCACAATCAGAATACACATTCTCATAATACATGTAATACACACGCTGTAGTGATATTTTGATCATGCTGTTCTAGTGACAGCCCAGGACATATTAGGATTAACTTCTACGTTTGCTCAGTAGAGGGAGAAGTTTAGACAATTTGGGAGACTATTTCTGCCAAGTCTCCCTCTAAGCCATTCCCTGGCAATTATTAAGCTCTTGGTTGATTTTCATGTATTTCTTTATTTTTGTTGTGTGCTTCTGGTGTTTATGTTTTTGACCAATTACATATGTGTTGCAAGGCTGATCCCAAAGCTATTGACAAGCAGATGAGCATAATAATGTGCATTTGTAATGGAAAATAACTGTTACTTTTTTGTAGGTGTGGTTTGGAATAGCCAAGATTACCCAGTTTGTGGAAGTGTTGCAGATTTAGGAATCATTATTGGACATGTGGACCGGTAGACTGATGGTGTGTGGTGGCTTGATCATAGGTCGAACAACTATTCACTTCATATCTACAATCAAATGGATCCAACCACAACTTGGCTCAGGGACATTACATCATTAGCATAAATGTAGTCCACATATAACACGTGTGTGTTATACTTTTCTTGTTACAAACGGCGTCATGGAATGCTTTAGCACACGAAATAGCTCTCGAGAAAACATTCTGCAAGCGAACAAGCGACTAGAATTCCTTCAGAGTTATTTACGTTTTGTTAAGAAGAAAGCAAATGATTAAATCGGATACACGAACATTTTTTTTCAGATCGTATTCTACGTTGCTTTGTATAAGAATTTAATTCTAGACCTAAACATGTGAGAATTTCTGTTGACCAATGGTAGACCGATCTCATCACAGAGAGCCTGGAGGGTGGACATAAGATCAGAACACTCTGTAGTTTGAGGATTACAATGAAAATGTTATCATAAAAATGGTGATAAAGGACACTTTGTGTGACCGTTATTTAATTGTCATACTAAATTAGTCGGACACTTTTCAAATAGAGCATACGAAATAGTACGACCCAATCGCAAAGTTTTGTCAGTAAAATATTCATCATTAGCGCCCCTTAAACATTTTATAAGCCATGCCATAAGGATATCAGTTCATGCATATGTCAGACGTATACGTAGGTCCGTTAGGTCATCATTGCTCCCTCCCGTCGACCTACTCGGCGAGACCACAAATACGCGAAAACAATATGCGAAGTCACAAAACCACGATGCGAAATTCCGAGAACACGAAGTACGAAGCAGTGGCGCGATATTAATATCGCGACCTCTCGTCGTATTTCGGTACTCGCGACTTCGCATCGTGGTTTCGCGACTTCATATCGTGTTTTTTTTAAGTTTTAGTAATTTCGCCTTCATATTAACGTATGCTAAATAAAAGCTGCTTTCTGTTTAAGACCAGATAGAAAAAACATTAGCTAATTGGCCAATGTAGCCCAAGAAAAATCTATTTCCAAAACAACAACAGAAATTGCGTATTTCCGCAACTTCTGAAAGAAAACATAATTATCCAAAACATTAATGATAAGAAAACTTCGTTTTAAAGAATGTATAAACCAGGCTAGACACAAGTAAATTAGTCAACAGGCAAGGGCGGTAGTCTTCAAAGTGAAATTTAAGACATAAACAAACGGTTATGGTTGCATGGTATGTGTGCTTATAAGAACTTCAACTTCATTGCATACAATTGCCTAAGAGTAAATAAATCAAAGAGACCACCAAAACTCTATATAGAACATATAGAAAAATGCAAAAGTGTATACGGAACTTCATTCGGATCACGAAATCGCGCGAACACGATGTGAAGTACTATGCGCCGCACCGTACTTTCGCAACCTCGCATAATTTTTCTTCACGACTAAAATTGCGTTCTAGTGTTTTTGTGCTCTCGCCTTTTTACAACTGTACCGAATCGCTGATGCGGCAGATGGACCGCTGCACAAGGTGAACAGAAATTAACCAAAGCACGCACGAATGTTTATCTTTTGCTTAGCATAATTAGTTTTAATTATTAAATGAATTCGCGAACTTTAAAATCTTAGCTCTTGTTTTTTCTCTCATCCCGAGTTACTGTATGCAAGCAGTTCATATTTTAGATGAAAGCAACACTCACTTGGTTTTCAGTCGGACTACGGTTTCGGAATCTGCTAATGATTATCTGAGTCCCGCATATTTATATTGTTTAATGCCGCACGGACTATCTGTATCAACTGGTCAAAATGAACTGTAAAACCAATTCACAATTGTCAAATCACAGGAACATTTTCTATCAGAAAATATCCAAATTCCACATAGTACATGACATTTATATAGGCACATAGGTGAAAATTTCATATGTGGTTCTTTCTGAAGAAAATTCCTGTGGTCATATTATCTTTGTCTTTTTTTTATTTGTAATGTTTACCATTGAGATGTTGTAAAGGCAAATGTTCCCAAAACGAAATAATTTTTCTGTTCGTCCAAAACGAACAGTGCCACAAAAAACTGAGCCGATTTTTAATTTTCATATTTTTTAAAATCATTTTAACACTGACTTAGCGTTTTTACATAAAACTCATTTGAAAGAAAAATGGATTGACAAATTCAATAAAATATTGAATCGGCGCTGTTAAAGTTATTTAAAAGCACAATTTCTATAATATATCAATTTGACTGACAAAAAAAACGAAATTATTCAATTTGTAAACCAAAGTTTTCGTGCGTCTACTGTATATATCGATGAAAGCCAACGTCATTGATTAATAATAAAACCATTATTGTATTTTGTTATTTGAAACCTAAAGATACCAACGGATTGCTTAAATTAACGGCTAAAGTGAAGATTTGATTTTAATTTGCTTAAACTCAGTTTGAAGTATATCTGATTAGCATACCTCAATTTACCCAAATACTATCTCCAGGAGATCGAGGAAGAAAAGATTCGTATGAAACATATTTAAATAATATTGTATGCCAATAACAAGTAATTAAACGAAAGAAATATAATTTTCTGAGTTTGAGGTACGAATAAGAAGAAAATTAATTTCCCTTGTTTGTAATGAAGTAACCGTTAGATGGCAGTTTTCGCACAAGAGATTCGTACTGTATATCGCAGGGTTGGCATTCAGCTTTGGGTTACCGAAGTGTACACACTGATTTTTTATATTTATAAAATCTGTTCAGCTAATAGCAAACGAATTCAGTTGTTCATGAACTGGTTAATGATTTGCGGTGTCATAACATGCATTTGTTAAATTAATTTGTACGATATTTGTTGCCAATATACGTAAGGAAATATATGTATTGAGAAATCTATGATTTCATTGCAAATGTTATAATTAATAGAGTTCATTCGGTATACCCAAGTGCTATCCTAGCGATTTTCCAAATTAAATGTTGAAATTAAATTTGGATCTTGTGTTTTATGTTAATTAAGGTTACGAAGTGGTAATCAGGGAACACATGTTATTCATTTAAAAAGATGATTAACGAACGGTAAACTTCTGTATTAATGTAAAATGTGACACCTGTGTTTGAATATTAAATCAGCATTCAGAATATATATATCGTTTTGCGTATATTATTTATAAAACGTAAGCAAAATAACTTTCTTTTTTAAAATGCTTTGGCTATGAACACGTTTGTAAAACGAAGTAAAGATTAATGACTAATATTGCCAACCAAGACGTGTTCATTTATTACTTTAGTTAACAATGTAGTTATGTCTCTTCAGCATATCGCAACATTAACATCTGCAAAGTAGTCCTTTTCATTCTGAACACAATATCGATGTACCTTAAATCAATAAAGAATTATAAAATGAATATTCATAAAAGAAAAAGAGAAGTGAATTAAATATTTAATGTTTCGGATTGATATCAAAAACAAACAACAACAACAAACTTGAATTAGCAAATCGGCGACCAAATGCCTTTGGCTAACAATCAACAGCAAATATTTAAAAGTATATTGTACGCATACAGAGTGACAAGAATCAACAATTACTAATCTTCAATCTGATACTAAGTTAACATAGGTAAAAATGTGTCTATAAATAACATTACACACAAAAACACAATGAAATTATAATACTAACTCAATTTTAAACCCCATACAAACACTGGTAAACATGCATAACATATAATGGTAAATACAATTTAGATATTTCTAACCATTTTTTGTTTCATTTGCTTTCTTTAAATATTTACTTATACCACTTATAGTTTTTATATTTTTTTGATGGCATCAGGTTTTCAAATTTACGTAAGTCTGGCCAAGATATCTTTGGCAAAAAATCACTTCTTAAAGAGGTATATTTACTATAAATTAACAGAAAATAGTATTCTGATTCTTCAACATGCATGCTACAATTTTGACACAAGCGAATTTCTCTTTGTATACCAGTAAACCGACCAGTTTCAATTGCTAATCTGTGAGAGGATAGTCTAAAGCATGTGAACAATTTTCTTAAATAATAATTCTAATGAGGTTGAAATAACGTTCAAATTCATTTTTTTTTTAAATTTTGCATAGTAATGTTGTTTTGGCGATTCATTAATTGATCCATTCAATTGTTGGTGAAATTGTTCCCTCAATCGAGTTTTAAATTAAGAAAAATAATTGAACGTCAGATGAGTGATATTTTTCCATAAATAACTTTAACATAATTAATCTATCATAGTTTCTACTTTCTTTGCCCGGAAATTATATCGTGGATTATCTAAACCGTTCCAATGAGATTGAAAAATACCGTTCATTATTGAATTAGGATTTGTTACAATTTTAATCCAGTATTTGATCTCTTCTTCTTTACAGATAAGAGATAACGGATACCGTCCAATTTCACGAAGAACTGCCATATTTGGAGTTTGCATTTTAACACCCAAGTATCTTTTTGCAAAATTTCATATGTACCTGATCAATTATGTTTGTACCGTATACCATAAAATCTTCAGAACAATACAACAATATAGGAGTGACCATACGGTCAAACAGCATAAGTTAAGATTTAACATCAAATTTAATTCTCAAAAAAGAGAATATAGACCATTTACCGCTCTGAACGCTTGTTCTGTTAGAGTTTTGATAACCTCTTTCATTGAACCCTTATTTGTAAATTTGATACCAAGATAGCAAAATGATTCACCAATGCAATTTGAGTCTCATTTTTTCTTCGCTTGCTAAAAATACATATTTTTGTCTTCTTAGTATTAATTTATAATCCCCACTTCACGGAGTAAGTTGTAAACTATCAAGTTGAGCTTGATCTGTTGTAAATAGTAGCATATCATCAGCAAAAAGAATAATAAATATATTTAATTGCATTATATATCTGTCTGTTAGTGCATTGAAGTTTATATTCACAGAAACATCATTTACGAAAAGGAAAAAGAGTAGAGGCGATATTGGTTCCCCTTGTTTCAATGCGAGTGAGATTTCAAAAATATCACAAAAATTTGCATTAACCTTAACATTTGCTGAGACATTTAAATATATAGCTTGTAGCATTTTGAGCATTTTACTGCTTATTCCAATTTCAGAAATTTTAAACCATAGATCATCTCTTAAAACAGCATCGAAAGCCTTTTTATAATCGATAAATGCGCAAAAAAGTGAACTACAGTGTAAGATAAAACACAATCCACAATGCTTCTATTGCAACGGAAACCAATTGTGTGTCATGAAAAACACACCTTTTATGGATTGGTACAATAATACCTTGGGTCCAACACTTTGGATATATACCTTTATTAAAAATTTTGTTATATATTTTAACAAGATAAGGTGCAATAAAATTTAAACAATCAATAAAGAAGTCGGAAACTACATTATCAATGCCTGGGGCTTTATTTCTAACTAATGACGAAATAGTTTTATTTAATTCGTCGACATCAAACGGGTTATCTAACAACTGGTTATAGTAATAATAATAATAATAATAATAATAATAATAATAATAATAATAATTATTATTATTATTATTATTATTATTATAAGGGGTGTAAAATACAGACAAAGAGTATGGGCGTTGTACCAGGAGAGACAGGCAAACAGTACGTGCGTTGTACCAGGAGAGACAGACAAACAGTATGGGCGTTTTACCAGGAGAGACAGACAAACAGTACGGGCGTTGTACCAGGAAAGACAGACAAACAGTATGGGCGTTTTACCAGGAGAGACAGACAAACAGTATGGGCGTTTTACCAGGAGAGACAGACAAACAGTACGGGCGTTGTACCATGAAAGACAGACAAACAGTATGGGCGTTGTACCAGGACAGACAGGCAAACAGTATGAGCGTTGTATCAGGAGAGACAGACAAACAGTATGGGCGTTGTACTAGGAGAGACAGACAAACAGTACGGGCGTTGTACCAGGAAAGACAGACAAACAGTATGGGCGTTTTACCAGGAGAGACAGACAAACAGTATGGGCGTTTTACCAGGAGAGACAGACAAACAGTACGGGCGTTGTACCATGAAAGACAGACAAACAGTATGGGCGTTGTACCAGGACAGACAGGCAAACAGTATGAGCGTTGTATCAGGAGAGACAGACAAACAGTATGGGCGTTGTACTAGGAGAGACAGACAAACAGTATGGGCGTTGTACCAGGAGAGACAGGTAAACAGTATGGTCCTTGTACCAGGAGTGACAGACAAACAGTATAGTCGTTATACCAGAAGAGACAGACAGACTTCTTGGGGTGACGTCCTGTAGTTATTGTAAAAGTAGGAGGGACAAACGTTAAGGGGTTTTTACATTGCCACGCTTCCTGAGAGTAGCATTTAAACGTGTTGAAACTTTACTCCATTTCTTTCTTAATATCAACTTGCCTTGTGTGCGTAATACATTCACATTATAGTTATAAAACATAATTATTGTGAAATTGATATAAATTTGAAGTTGGTTATGCGTTTGTCGTTTAAAATTTAAATTCATTTTGATGTATGACATTCAAAATGCAGTTTGATGTTCGTCATTCCAAATAGGTTCGACCTTCGACATTCAAATTGCAGTGTGACGTTAGACATTCCAAACTTATTCGATAATCAAAACCAATTCGGCGCCCGACAGTAAAATTTTAGTTGTGCGTTCGACATTCAAAACCCGTTCGACGTTCGACTTTCAGGTACATGGGCGCGTTTCCAACGTTAGTTGGGGGAAAATGGACTATCTCTTAGATTTCTTGAAATTTATACCAACGATATTTTAAATCTTCACCTTTTGAATATTATATCGTTGATATCAGTTTATGATGCCTTCAGAGGATAACAAGCGCCATCTGCCGGTCACTTACATTTATGTTATTTTTGCCGTTAGCGGCTTTTTAACAAATATCAAAATGGGGCGCGCCACGGGAAAAGGTGCCTTCGGTCATATTTTGTGACATTGTAGTTGTTAGAAAGAACTTATAACTACCTATAAATGTTTAATAACTTACACGTGCTTATTTCTTACACATTTTGACAATAACGCGAGATGCTTGATAATTAATGTCGTCTGTTCAATTTTGTGACGTCATTTCAAGGATTGACGTCGACTGTCCGAAATTACCTTTTCCCGTGACGCGCCTCATATAACAAAATGTATACAATGACAACAGAATTAGTTTTCGTATAATTTCAACTAAAAGACAGTAAGTAAGATGATATTTTACTGTTAACATGTCAAATTGCAATATTGCATGGGTGTATGACTTTATCAAAACTAACATTAATTTTATACAATTTTTCATACAAGACATTTTGTCCAAGTACTTTCGGCGGGCACGTTTTTTGGAGAAATACAATCAAGCAACTAACTATCATAAATTTGGCATAAGACAGCATGCATTTGTAGAAAATGTCACTACATGTCCATGTAAATGGAATGTTTAACGTGTACAATAGAAAAGTGCCCGTGCAATTATGTTATCGTGCTTCAAGTATATGATCGCAATTTATAATCATGTATGGCTAGGAAAGCACCAGTGACGTTATTCCGGCACTGTCAATGATAGCCGAAGATTAAAATGCATAGCAATCATGTATCACAGGATAAAAAATTGTGACGTCATATACAATATTCATCTAAGATCGCTATATCATAAGGAATGTCAAAGATCGTTATATATTAAAATACATAGCTAACATAAATCTATAATAAATGATAGTGCCAATAGCTGGGAGCGCACCCGCACCGTCACGGCGACAGCGCCTAGCCCTGCAATTCCTGCGACGCAACCAACTGAGCTAGCCGGGACAACCCCAAAAAATGTTGATCGGATAGCCCTAATATATGTAACAATCACTGCATGACATCGGTAACGGGTTAATTTACTGATAACAGTTCTGACTATATGTACGGGGAGACTTTTTACGGCCGCCACACTGCACAAATAGCGCAACTGTGAATTTCAAATGATAGTGCCTCTAGCTGGGAGCGAAGCATCTGTGACTTTATTTCATCTTTGTCCTAGATCGCCGTAGTTTACTTTTGCCTACAACATACACGAGTCACTTATTTTATTTTACCGCTCACTAGTGGTTGGAATCGGATGAGAAACATTTAATCGATTAATCGGCTTTCTTCATGACCGACCATCGATTAAAGTCATTAAATTATATATGTCTTTCTGAACTTTAAAAAAACAAATTTAGTTACATAAATATATTTTAATGTTATTAATCAAGTGAATTCATATTGGCTTTGTTATCTGGTCTCATGTAGTCATATTGGCCAATAAATTCACTTTAATAATGATAATTTTTTAATTAACAAAAATCTATAGTAATATGTTTTAAAGTGTTGATTCTTATTCAAAATTTCAAATGTCTGGCAATCTTCAATCAGTCTACAGATGTGACCTGGCTGGTATAAGCTACCAAGGAGATGCAGATATGCAAGTTGTCTCATTTTGAATAAATACAACAACATTGCTATTCTGACACACTGTGGAGCCATATCAGAATCTCTTAATCATCTAGTCTGAATGTTCATGATTGTTTATCCAGTCTGAATGTTTATTATCCAGAACAAGTTTACTTCCTGACACAATCCATCCATGACTTTCGCATGAACTACTCTATTTAACATGTCTGTAAGTTATTCAAACTATGCTTTGATCCTTTTTACATCATAATGCTAAATACACTTGCTCAAATCAACAGTAATCCGCGAGAATTCGCTGTTTATTTAGTTTCCTTCTTGCTGCTGACATCCGTGTCAAAATTTAATGATCACCAGGTAAGCGGCTGCGTTTAGACGATAATTATAAGAATTTAATTAGGATTAATTTAATCTCAAATAAAAGAATATGAAATGAGGCTTGTATCTAGTACATGTAATTTGTGCATGCGTATGAACAATAACGACGCACCGTTTGTAAAGTATAATAGTTCTCGGACAATTTCAACAAGAAATGTTTAAAAAGCCGTTTTTTGAAAAAAAATCAACAACAACAAAACCCTTTTCAAACAGATCTAACGGTTTAACAAAATACAGTGTCAAATTAATCATTTAAAAGTTAGATGATATTCTGATAACGTAGTCAACAACAAGGTCACAGATATGTGATTATAAGACTTGACTGAAAAAAATCGGACCTCATTAAGAAAAACCTCGATAATAAAATTTGCTGAAGTTTTGTCCAAAACTAGTCCAGCCGTAGTTTGTATTGCTTTTTCTGAATGTAAATAGTGCACGTGTACAGACAAGTGTGAGTTTTAGTGGGAATTTCTTTGTTGAAATATCTAACAACGTGGTGTACCATGTCCCGGTTTATACTTGTTTAGTTGTAATTTCTTTTTAACTTCATTTCAATATTAAGCCTATATATATATATAAGGTTTCAACAATATTTATTGTCCAATTTTATTTTCGTATTTGCATAAGGACAAAAAGGGCTGCAATAACCCAAATATGTGATTTTCCCAATGATTACCTGAAATGTGTAAACTGTTTTGCTGTCAACTTTATCCAGTTGTGCTTGGACTTTTATTTTATTACCCAAGACTTTGATATTACTTGTGCCTTAAATGTGATTTGGTTACCTTATCCACGTGGCTCAGACTTCTATGTGGTCATCGGATTCAGTTGCGATCATACAAAGATTATATTAACATATCAACGTGTGCCAGACTTGGCCCAATCTACTTGCATCCAAACTTTATCGGATTCAAACTTACAAAAACATTCTAAGCTGTACATGTTATCATGATTATGGAGACCGTGCTTTCCAAGTGCAATCGACACTGGCTGTAGTTCGCTTGTAAAATCGTCGTTGGTCCCATCTAATTGCAAAAATATTTCTCACGCCGACATGATGCTATGCTTCAAAATGTTTCTTATGTTCCTCTGAAATCACATTTTCACTGCATTTACATTAGCAACAAAACTGAAGTGTCCAGGGCTGTTAAGTTCACATGCATAGTGTACGAGTTCCAATGCAAAAGTGTTTGTGCTTGAGTTGAACTCGAAGCTGAGAAAATTATCTTGGAATCAAGCTGTGGTCGTCAGCAAGTATTTAAGTTTACAGTGCAGTTTCTAGCGTATGCACAAATTGAACGATGTAGGTTATTATTATTATGATGATGATGATGATGATGATGATGATGATGATGATGAT
The DNA here is from genome assembly GCA_038501625.1 of Corbicula japonica. Lineage (NCBI taxonomy): Eukaryota > Metazoa > Mollusca > Bivalvia > Venerida > Cyrenidae > Corbicula > Corbicula japonica. Next base: position 308,639 of record JAZAYU010000414.1, on the reverse strand, counting down.
GATGATGATGATGATGATGATGTTATGGTAGTTATCAGAGCTTGTTCACTCAGCATATAATAACGACGACGATGGTGATTATGGTAATGTTATGTAAGTTACGGTCATCGTCGACAACGACGACGATGATTATGATTTTTATTACGGTCAAGTATATTACTAACAGGTAAAATATTCGATCTTGGGCATATGACATATTTAGAAATGAAGTTATTTTCTCCAATATAATGTCCTTTAAGACATGTGCAACATTATATGTTGCTTTAAAACAGGGTTTTGTTTGCGAAATTGTTGTTATACCATCATGGTTAAAAAAGAACATCTCATATATATATGACATCTAATATTATGTACCTAAACAATAAAGCCCATCTTTCTCATATAGCAGGTGTATTTATCTTATATCGCTGCAGTTAGCATTTTGAAAGTTTCTTTTTCTCGAATATGACACAACTAAATAGATGTATCTATTTTCACTTAGATTTTTGAACGTGAATTTTGAAGAATTCTAGTTCAAAATCACAACATGTATCAACAGAGTTCGAGGATTGTTTATTGTAAACAGAAAAAAAAATCACAACTGCTTTTTTAGTATTGGCCTCAAGGAAAACGATATTAACAATTTGTAAAATTTCCAATGATTGAAACGTAACTAACTGATAGAAATTTTGATGATTCAGAATAGTGTGCTCTCGTTCCTTTCATCTGTCTCAAACAATCGCTACCTTCGCAACAACCAAACAAATACAGAGTAACACTAAACTCGGTTTACAATTTACATTCAGATTTTACAATCAAAAATGGTGAAAAGTTGTTTGTATAATTTAGAAAAATAAACCTGATCTGATTTCTAAACACAGAGATACGCATTTACCGTATATTTAATTGACTTTATTGAAATTTTAAAGAATATATTTCTTCTACTGAAATCATTGCAAAGTACTGATTATAAGTTAATAAAAAAATATTTTTTTAAAGCAGATGAACATAAGTATGGATTACTAGAAAGACTGGCTTTTCACAACTATATAACCAAATGAATATTATAAGATAGCTATGATTAAATGTAATCGGATGCTTCAACGGGCCGAAAGTTTACCTGTACGTTAATCCACTTGATTTGCCGGTGGTTATCTTATTAACCGACATATATCATGATAGGATTTCCACTTTATTAAGGTTGTTCTACAGACAATTGCAACAACAATACTAACCAAAACGAGCGAAAAAAAACACTAGAATAGAAAGTGTTTCAAGTTTTTATGTATGCCGGATCGACGAATCTGATTTTTAAGCAACTTACAAAACCCATCACTGAATGCTTTTTCTTTTTCTTTTGTATCAAACGAGTCTATCTTGATGATGATGATGTTCTATCATGCCAACAATTAATGTATCTGTTAAGGATTTATATTATTGAAATTTTATTGCTTTAAGATTTCCCTTTTTAACTTTTGCAAAATTGCGTTCGATATACAATGTATTATGTAAATTTTTTTTATTACAATAGGTTGCCGGTTCGTAAAATAGGAAAAAAGCAGTCAGATCAGCAAAAATAGCTGAATGTACATGTAGTAAGAAAGGTCAACTTTGTATTGGGCTTTCACCATTGTTGAGATATCATGGTTTGAAGAAAAAAGTTATTGCTCGTAATTACCAACGAATCAAAGTGAAAGTAAAAAAAGCTCACATCTCTATGACTTTACATGTATTTGCTCACCAAGAGATGGGGGACTTTAAAAAGCGGCCACAAACAGTGCCACTGTGAATTCTAAATGGGGAACTCTGAACGGCGGCCACACTGCACAAACAGTGCCACTGCGAATTCTAAATGTAAAGGGTTAATTCCATAAGTGTGCTTGAAATAGTTGAAAAAGGGAACAAGACAAATATGAAAATATTGCAGGTTCGGTTTGATTGAGTCTGTTCGTGAAGTGTAATGGAAATGCACATTACTGCCCACGCCGCCTAGCCCCGGGTTGAGCGCAGTTAAATTTTTACACCAATAAACAGAACACTTTTGACCATCCCAAACGATGGTGTGCATTGAGAAAGCGTCTTCCTAGAACTTAGCGAAGGGTGTGGAAGAAATGTAGCCTATTAAATAAGGTAGAGATGCCAGAAGGAACGGTGCGGTGACAGGAAACAGGGGAATATGCCTAAGCGGGCGTTGCTGGAGAATGTCTCTTCCTAGAACGAGAGAATATGCCTTGGAGAAGGGTATTGAAGAGAAATGCCTTCTGGAACAAGAGGAAATGCATGAATTGATGGTAAGGGAAATAGCTCGTGGATCATAAGGAGATGCGCAAGGGCCTTCCGTCCTGGACATGAGGAATGTACGGGAGGGAGCTGCATCCTAAAGCAGAGAATTCCTGAGAGGGCGGTCTGGACGGAACTTTCTCCTGCAACAGAGGATGTCTGAAAGGATGGTTGGGTATGGAGCACGAATACGGACGAGGACGTCATTTCAATAAAGAGTGATGCATATACATTGTATGTACCTACTTAAACATAAAGGCATACTAGTAAGAGTGTATGTAATCATTTATTAAATAAATGTGTTATTAACTGTTAAATTTATTGAATATATATATTTAAATAATTTTAGTGTTGTTGCTAAGTTAGTTTATCGGGATGGAGAGAAATTTAAAATGATCATAAAAGTGATGCTTTTGACTTTCATAAATGCATCAACATGTTAGAAATACTCAGATCATTGATATATTTGTCTTAACTTCTCTTTATATTTTATGATATTTTATTCTTTGTATTTAACGTATAACAAATACCATTGCTGGTATATTTGTGAAATGGATCTGCTTTTAATTAATATTGCTGTTATCTTACTTTGTGCGTTATAACTGTGCCAAACTAGCAATCAATGTGGCATGACATGCTATAGTTTGGCATTATTCATCTTACCTATTTAACCGACTTACAAACTCTGAATACTAATTATCAAATCATAAAGACATGTATTGTCCTTCAACATTCAATAAACTGTGTCACGTCAATATTTACCGCCTCTATAGAAACCAGCTATTCACAGTGCTTTTGAAAAGGAAGCATTTATAAGATCACCTAATTTTTTTTAACCAATTTACAGACATTCTCATTACGGATCAAATCATAAGTATGCTAGATATTTATACATTTCTTTTTCTTGCGAATGTATAAAACAATAAATTGTATTCTCAATCACTCACATGGTAAACGTTTAATTGTCAGTAGATGTTATCAAGCCTTTGTTCTGCAAAGAAAGCCCTATTTAAATGTAAGTTAATACACAACCTCGGTGCTTAAATAGTTTGAAATTTTTAACTTTGACAAATCAATATAAACGGTATAGTTTAATAATTCATAAACCAGACAGAGGACAGCTCTTTAATCAATACAACTGCGAGGGATAGTTCTTCAAACTTAAAACTTGGGTAGAATAGAAAATTTTCGTTTTCCTCTTAAGTTAGTTTACGAAATATTCGTATAATGTAAAAACGACTGTAACAAACTTAGCTTTATTCTTTTTGTATGTGGTCGTGGTTAGTGACACAGTATTTTAATACATGTATCACAGTAGCGTTGTTTGTGAGCTGTATGTATAAGTTGCCGTTTTAATATAAGCACGAGAAATACTGATTATTAACATAAAATAAAAATTTTAAAATAGAAAAAACATTTTTTTTTAAATTCATATTCGTAAACCGTTATTTTAATGGAGATATGCAACTTGTCATTAAAATTTATAAAAAGAAGTAAAAACGTTTAGCAATCGTTTTTAATTGGGTCTTTTGAATAAATAAAGTCAATTACTTTGATAAGGTACAATTTGATTTATTCGTAAGACGTTTACTCTGCGTTATGCAAAATTTGTTAATTATATATAATTTGTTTAGTAAATCGATTAAAAGAAACTCAATTTACTTTTTTGTATGATTTATCATGATAACAGAAAGAAAACATTGTGACATTTTAAGTGCAGCCTTATTCTATAATTTTGACATAAGGTTTGTAGTACAGAACAGAACAGAACATCAACTTTATTTTCGCAGACGTGTAGTACATGCAACATGGGGAAAGTCAATATGTAATATGGTGGAGAGCAGATTATAGGTTCATTTAACATATATATCAAGATGTTAACAAACATATTTTGAATAAAGTAATAATAGTATAATAAGTAAATAAATAGATAACTGCATGTTAGAATACCAATCTTGACGGTGTTGAACGATAAGACGCGTTTTAATAATTGTATGTGTACTTCTATTAACGGCGAAAAATTGGTTAAGCCATAGGTCTAATCTACCAGCAGAGTCCAAAACACTTTTTACTTTACAGATACAATTACATTGGATTTCTGTTTGGTTAAGCATTATATTATATAGTAAAAAGGACAATTTATTCGCTTTACCAAGAAACAAATTAGACCATAAATGTTTCATTCTTGCTTAACAGTAATAGAAATAGGATAACGTCCAAGCTCACCTAGCAACATGTAACCGGGTGTGCTTGATCGAGCATTTGTTATTCTTTGGAGAAAAACGTTATGGACTTTTTCGAGTATGTCTTAATTCTCGTAACCGAAGACTTCACTCCCATAAGTTAGAAGTCACTTTACAATATCACTTAACGTAAAATACTCTCAGTGAACGCTTCAAAGGCATGTTTAATTACCCTTATTCTATGCTTAATGTTCAACGAAAAAATGCACTTCTAGCCATTTATGCCATTTAAAAATCACATAAAATGAATGTTTCTGAAAGTAAGTATGTAAAGGTGGCAACATACATGTAGGTTCTTTTAAAAAGACAAATCAAAATCTCAAACATCAGTCTTACATTTGAAGATTGAGTCGAGTTTTGACATACGCTGGCTTCACTTATAAACTCGACCGTGCCTCATATTGAACTTTCAAGTCTTTGTTGTTATCCTTGATGAACTTGTTTTCACTTCGGCTTTACATTCCTTGACAAATGTGTCTTACTAATGTCAAGGTTACCAATCTGCTAAATACCAACGTGATTAGCCCGCTTTTTGCTTCATGCAGACAGACAAACAACCATACAACGTTATGTTTCATCACCAAATGCTACATGTCGGCAACAAGTGCTGCCACAATTATTATGGTTTCATGCAATCAGTCAGACACATTTATGTATTACCTCATAATTTAGCCACATTTATTGCAGCTAAATGCAGAGAGGAATCATAGGAGTTGCTGCAGTTATTTTAGCTTTTCTCAGACTGACATGCATTGTTATGTATCAGGACAAAAATCTGTCGCCGTAATTACGACTTTAAAAAATATGTAGTTAGACACACACTGTTGTGTGACTGCACCAAATGTTGCTGCAGCTTTTGTGGCTTCATGTAGACAGACATACATACTGTCACTGTAATTTGTCAAAACTACATGCTGCCGGATTTATTTTGGCTTCATGCAAACAGACACACCGTAACATGAGTTAGAACCAAACGTAGCCGTAGTTGTTTTGGGTTTCCGCTTACAGACAAACAGACAGACAGACAGACAAACGGACGGATGGACGGACGGACGGGTGGGCGGGCGGTGCGGACGGACGGGCGGGCGGACGGACGGAGAGACAGACAGACAGACAGACAGCGAAACAAGTCCTTGTTGTGAAATTTGCTGAAACTGTTCCGAGTAAGGTTTAGCCAGCGCTGTCAGAACAAATGATGAAAATCAACATTTCAATAATTGTTTCAAAGAAAACCGTCATAAGCACAGTACAGCTTGAGAGGGAATAAAATGTGTACTGTTTCTTTTTTGTAAATAATGACTTCAGAGTAATTTGCAGTTTTATTACTGCATATTATCTAATAAAGCAGGCAATGTTTTAATGTGTACTTTTAAAAAGTCGCCCCGTACATTCAGTCAGTACTGTTATCAATAACCATTTTTGAAGACCGTTGAGCACGATATAATATTAAATATTTGTGTAAATATTTAGCAGCCTCTACCCGGGGCTAGGCGGCTAGGTTTGCGCCCAGCCAGGAATGGATGTGTCCTTATAAAATAAATAAATATGTTTTCGACTCAAAGCGGAGATGAGTAGCGGCTAGCGCCTGAAAATCCATATTGCTCAAACCAGAAATCGGCTCAGATCCTGTGTTGCATCTTGTCCAGAAATTTGGAAATAGTAATTTGTATTCATTATCAGTAGTAGGGTTAGGGTTATTATCAGTAGTATATTTTATAAATCAACAACATAATATGTTTCCAAAATGCAAAAAGCCCATTCAGGTCATCGTTACATTTATCTATTATTAAAATGAACATATGTAGCCAAATTTTATGCATTTCTTAAGAAAAAATACGTTAAGGATTTTAAAGCGGTTTAGACCTTACCTTTGTTTGCATTTGTCTTGGCGTCAAATGTTACGGTACACAAATTTCTATACTTTCTCGTGACCACAGTGACTATTATTGATAAAATAAAAACATTTATAGATATATAAATATTATTATGCATATACATTTCCAGATTTAAATTATGGGTTTGCTACATGTATTACTTTTATCAAAAAGCGAGACTAATGAGGCATTTCTGGTGGCGCAGTTCAATTGTTTTGGTGTCACCGGGTTAAAGTTCTTTTTTATTTTCAAATTTGTCAAACCACTTAATATACTATTTAACGTCCCAGCAGTTTTTAGAACAAAACGTACAGTAACCTGAAACCCGTATTTAATGACATTTTTGTTAAATCACTTCATAAATGAAAATGAATATCACGGGCTACGTTCTATTTAATGTATTATGAAAAATCGTTTAGAAATTACAGCTTTATACTTTAAACAGGGTTCAAATACTTCTTTGTTTGTCTACCTACAATAAACTTTTCCAATATGCATGCTTCATAAGTCACTAGATCATATCAGTCTACTGGTAATTAACTTAACAATTTGACAGTTACCAAATTGACAAAAATATAAATAATGTATACTCCCCTATACTCACATAAAGAGTAACTGTGTTTTTCTCTACGGTTAATGCATTTTTTTTCAAAATTTTCAAAGAAGAATGAGCCGATTCAGTTTTATGATTACACAATTTATATTTGATCTTTTCGAAACAAAGGGCAAAATCATCCCTAAAATCAATCGTGATCCGTTCTCACAATTCGAATGTGCCCATTGCACACTAAGGTGCCAATGATGGCGTATAATAATATTAAAAGTGTAAGGTCAGTAGGCACTACCTGAGCGACTTTACTGTTTTTGCGTTTTGTCTGAACAGACACATGACGATGACGCGTCAATCTTGTCGTCATCCGAAACGGTTAACATATTAGCTAAATTGTTCTACCTGTCGCAGGTGGTCGTGTTTGCACAAATCGACGTATTAAGTCGACAACTGTTTGACGACAGCAGCCGAACAATCTACCGACGTCAACAGGCGCGGCATTCACATGTCTATGTTTCTTTCTCCACCAGATATGCGCCACAAAGTCAAAGATAAAATATAATGTTTTTCTGGAACATGTTTCGACCATTGTTATTGTTCATTGATCTGCAAGTTTTATCTCAGACGTAAAAAGCACCGTCTAAAATCAATATTACGCAACAGTTGCTGATCTATATTGCCGAAATCACTGAGAAAACGTCGGTATAAGGCGATATTACGAACCCCCCTTCATGTACTTGTATAATAAAACGTTTATAGAGATCTCTGATTTTTCAAACGTTTATCCCAATAAAGTTTCTTTTATGCTGAGTATACACCATTTTAACGGTATAGCAAATATTCCATTAAAGTAATTATTTTAAGGTGATTTTTTAAAAGCACAATATAATGTATTTCATTTTTTGAAGACATTGTCGAATTAAGTCGTTACTGTGCAAAGCTTAGTCTAAGTCTTCAAGATATTGTTGTAAATGCTCACATGACTCTTTGATATATGTCTTGGAGTATTTCCTAACCGGAGTGAGTCATGCGAATTAAATTGATCATTCTCAATACATCCACATGAACAAAAACAAGAGTGATTTCAGTTTTAAATGACAAGTGAACGAGATGTAAAATAAAGTGTACGATAATTTCTTCAGAAATTAGATGAAAACTTTGCACCATATTGATAAAGTTCAACTATGTAAGTAACGAACTTTTAAATTGAAACCGAAAGTAGAAAACTGCAATAGATCAATTAAGATATAATAACACACAATTTATATGACATGGCATGAAAGTCACAAGATCATGTAGTACAATGGCTCATGCATTTCATACACATGCTATTTTATCTGAAAACTGCTGCAATGATTTGGTCCGATATATCTGAGATGAAAAACGCTAGTTCATGATTGGATGTTTTTGTTGCCTACTAAACAACGTAATGTGAACACATGTTTGTATGCATTGTGTACCTTGTACATGTATAATGCTTTAAACTCACTTTAATCAACTACTGCTAAGAAAGCCCATATTTTGTTCAGTAGAATTTCATATATATCTTAATCGTTATAGTATAAACATATCACCTTAAGATCAAGAGGGGCATTAAATGAATATGTGACTAATTTCACGAGTAGTTAAGTACAGCGTGTAAAGGGAAGTTAAACTTTGGAAAATACTAACATGCGACATACCTTACAATAGTTACATTTCTTTATGTCGTCTTAAACTTAATGCATTAAGTATTTTAAAGGCGCTGATAAGTGCAACGTTTTGCCTTAAACTGAACTCCTCACCAGTACGTTCATCGATAAAAAGAATAAAAGTGCTGAAAGTACAGAAAACCAGCGAAGCGATTTTGCTTCTTGAGAATAACCAGTGCCATGATTCTCATACATGTATCCATTTACGAAAAAGCAAAAGAACGTGTTTCACTCGCAAACACCTTCATCTTGTCTTTTTGATAGTGGAAATAAGGGTTTCCATGTATTATCTGGATGAAGGCTTCTGTTAACCCTTTACTCCATAGATATACCTTAGCTTGGGCGAACAGTTTAGATTCATATCAGCTGGCACCTCTTTGCAAAAATGAATTACTATAGCTTATACCATAAATTTCCACCGTATTAGGTTGTATAAAATAACGGACTTGTGTTACTGCGCCTATGATTTCATGTACTCCGAACAAAAATAATAGTCATCTCTAGCTTAATCGAAAACGTAAACCTAGTAAACATCTTCACCTTTGGAAAAAATGTAAATTATGCATTATTCCTGAAACAAATCATAGTCCGTTCCTTGGACCACTGATGGCCTTATTGTCGACGTGTCTCCTGCCACGTACGTGATAGCCGGACAGGTACCGCGCTTGCTCGTAGCATGTTTCGAATACATAGATCTGTAAATCTTACATGTCCCTAGTTCTGTACGAATAATATCCGGTATACTAGTTTTAATATGTAAAATTTTACACATCTCAATAGTTTACTGTTTACTGTTCACGCTTATATGTGGAAATCCAATATATAAAAGTATTCAGCAATGATGATTGCTTCATGTTCAGTGATTTACAACGCTCATGAACGCATATCATCAAATAATAAACAAATGTTCGCAATATGTCTTGAAAATTTCAAGTGAAAGCATTTGCGCATTTATTTCATAAAGTGGACAATTGAAGAAAAATATGCTAAGATGGAAATTTATCATTATCGTTATTGTTAATGATAAAAATAACAAATTGTGAAACAGATAGTTTAGCAGCGGAACAAACGTTCAATATTGAAATGGCTTTAAAATGACAAAATAAAGAAAATGTTTTCACTGTTATTTTGAGCTTCGAATTAGCAGAAAAGATATATTAAATATTTCAGAACTAATATTAAGCTATTTTAATATCCTAACATCGGGAATATCGTGTATATCTCTACCTAAAGGTAACATATCTGTGGCTCGCTAAAGAATCCCTGGCGGCTACAACCCCTAGATAAAATTGGTTTTCTGTTGTCGATTGTGTTCTGAATTAGGGACAGCGCAGTGAAGCAGTCAAGTATTCTTTTAGCGATACTAACGTGGCACGAGCCAACTTTAACACGTAACAGGAAACTTGGACTACTTTGCTTGCTCTGATTACTCTGAAATGCGTGAATCGCCGGTTGCCAGTGCCTCGTTTTGGTTTGATACCGATTTCAGAATTGTGATTAATAAAACCAGCTTCGCTGGTTAAAAATATCAAAATCTCAATAACGGCAAAGTGCCGTTCAATGAAACTTGGCACAAATAAAAGTTACTAATGAATCTTTATTTTGCATATGGTGAGACACGTTAGAACAGTAAAGAAAAATAGCTAGATTAAAAAATTCTCTTAAATTATATTAACATAAATTCAAAAAAACTAAACAACACAAAACATCATTTTAAATGCCCACATGATAAATATGATACTGACAGCAATTTGTTGTGTCCTCGTGACTAACATATGTAAACGTTTTGAGTTATTAGTCAAAGTGTGTTTGACCTTCAATTTCCTGGTTGCTTCCTGGTCGTGTAAACGGATGGCAATCATTGATTTCTCTTTCTAAATCAGTAGTTGGAAGTTCTTTAAACAGTACACAACATTTTCTTGTCAGTATCATTATTCTCACGTGGGAATTTAAAATAATGTTTTTATTGCTTATTTGTTGTGAATTTATGTAAATAGAATTTTAAGGAATTTTAGGTCTAGCTTTTTTTCTTTACTTTTCTAACGTGTCTTACTATATGCTAAATAAAAATTGGTTAGTAACATTCATTACAAGTGCCAAGTTTCATTGAACGGCATTTTGCCGTTATTGAGATTTTGATAATTTTCTTTTTTATCGATAAACGTGCTGGGGAGCTGTGTAGTAAGCCCTTAAAACAAATTGATTTAGCAATATATTTCATATTATAGTTTGATATTCCAACTGAAACAAAAATTAGATCCCTAACCAAAATTAAAAGTATCCCTATTCCGGTTTTATTTAACCATGGGGTAGTTGGGGGAAAGAGAATGATTGTCCGTGCAGTTAACTTTCATAAAAGAGGGTGTTAAATTTAGTTGAATTTATCGCAATCACTGGCAGAGGGAGTCGTCTTTACAAATGAAAATGGATTAATTACATCGGGCGACTAATTAGTATTTACACTGCAGATAACCGCAAAACGGTGTCACCGTGTACCTCAGGAACTCGAACGAGCCAGCTCTGGTTTAAGGGATTGCCACACTCCTCCCAACTTTGTTCATCGATAAAAAGAAAATCATCAAAATCTCAATAATGGCAAAATGCCGTTCAATGAAAACTTTGCATAAATGAATGTTACTAACGTATCTTTATTTTGCATGCAGTAATACACGTTAGAAAAGTAAAGAAAAAAAGCTAGACCTAAAAATTCCTTAAAATTCTATTTACAAAAATTCACAAAAACTAAGCGTTACAAAACATAATTTTAAATTCCCACGTGAGCGCAATGATACTGACAAGAAAAGTCTGTGCACTTTGTAAAAGAATTTCAATTACTAAAAGAGATATCAGTGATTGCCATCCGTTTACGCGACCAGGAAGCGACCAGAAAATTGAAGGTCAAACACACTTTTACTAATATCTCGTAAAGTTTACATATGTAAGCCACGTGGACACAATACATTGTTGTCAGTACCATATTACTAATGTTGGCATTTAAAATGATGTTTTGTGTTGCTTAGTTTTTGTGAATTTATGTAAATAGAAGTTTATTGAATTTTTAGATTTCACTATTTGTCTTTACTCTTCTAACGTGTCTTACCATCTGCAAAATAAAGATACATTAATAACATACATTTGTGCAAAGTTTCATTTTACGGCATTTTGCCGTTATTGAGATTTTGATAATTTTCTTTTTATCGACGTACAAAGTTGGGAGGAGTGTGGCAATCCCTTAAAAGTCTTAATCTACAATTTTGGTGATGGCTGATATTATGTGAACCATAACTGTATACAATAGTAATAACACCAACCAGTTTGATTGAAAATGGCTAATTATATTATTTCAAAATACCATAAACATAGACAAAGTTAGTTTAAAGCATTATTTTTACGTAGCAAAGAAACACCGACTCAGTACCGGAATGGTGTCAAGAACAAACGATAAATGGTCTCAAATTCAGGGTTCTATTGAAAAAAAGAAAGTCATCAAAGGGAATACCCCGCTCGCTTCTTCTGGGGCGCACCTGTGAAAACAATAATTGGTTACGTACATGCATTAGCATTAAATTTTAAATAATTTTATAATAAATATAATACATGAAACAGAGTAGAAATAAAATTATTGTATATGTATTTATGATGCAAATACTTTTGTACTCACTGTGCTAGACATCGTGCGATCAGCGAGCCGGTGTTTTATTTTAAATTTAAAAACTGTTTTGCTGATTAATAAATATAAAGAGGCACTTCACATCATTTACGTTGTGTTGACCGTGGAGGCTTTGGGGACGGCGTGTTGCAGAAGCATCCACTTCCGGTTGCAGAACATGATAGACATGAACTTCGGCAACAGATCTTTTTTAAAAGCTTTATTCTCCGAGCCATGAAGTTATGTTTCGCCAGTTATTATCAAACCTTCGAGAAACTGATCCCCGTCCTAGAGTCATAAACTGTCTTTTCTGTTTCGGGTGTGTAGAAAAGTCTCGGCGCTTAACTCGCGCGAACCTATTATCGTTATAAAAATAATTATAATAATTTATGCATTTTAAATCGTTTCGAAATTTTGTCTAATAAACGAACACTTTGATGATGAAATATCACACTAATTTTATCAACACGAATTGTACATGTACCTAAGCATTACGTAAGTTTTGAGAGCAATGACGCCGTTTAATTACGTCGCTATCCGCAGTGCCAGAAATGATGATTTCGAAGCCGGAATAGTCTGGTTACATGATAAATTGTAGATTAAAGGATTTCAGACTATAAAGCCTACATATTATTCAACCCTTATGTTTCATGCGTTTTATGTTTTCATGCATGACGTTAACAACATAATTTCCAAAGGTCGATGTCTAGTTTAATAATACTACTTGGAAAATTTTGAAATAAAAACATAAACGCAATCTTTCTTGAGAAAACAACACAAATTAGAGATGACAGCACTGAATTCGACAAATTATATAATTAAAACATAAAATCGGCTAAATATAGTTAAATTTTTAAACCATGTAACATTGAAATACTACATATGAGACGTGTCACGTGAAAATATGTCTTTGAAAAGCTGACGTCAATCATTGAAATTACGTCATTAAGTTGAGCAGACGACATTGCTTATTATGCGATTTGGGGTAATATTAGCTTATATTGTCAGTGTGTAATAATCTCGCATACTAGTTATGACACAAATACTAATACATATAATTGTTAGTCCTTTCCATATATTGTAACAACTAAAATTCTAAAAATATCACAAACGACACCTTTTACTGTTACGCACCCCGTATCAATTTGTCTTAAATCTGAAATATGAATTACTTATTACACTTTAAGATATATATTTAACGGATAGTTATAAAGTATTACTTGTCAAGTTTGCAATAAATAAAAATTACTTTTGGCATTTTTTAATCTTCGGTCAATATTTGGTGTGGAACCATAGCCAAGGTCGAACTTTACAACCAGCTGTCTGATTGTTAAGAGTCAGTTGAGGTCAAGCGCTTCGCGGCTTATTGTCACGACAGTTACGTCATACTTTTAATTTCTCCCCGACCCTCCTTTTGTAGGCTCTATGGACCGTCTTAGTCCCTCCCCCCCCCCCCCCCCCAGGCTCCACTCCAGCCCCCCCCCGCCCTCCCCCCACCATCTGACAGAATATTTTCTTGGCGCCTTTGTAATCATTTTAAATATATGCGATGGTGTTTAACTGAGATATTTACCCAATTTTAGTATGGTCTGAAATTATTACAAGATTAACTGTAATCAGGTCTTTTACTTAAAATCCCTGCGGAAATAAACTTTGAACAACAAAGTCACCACATTAAATAATACCATATACTAGAATGTGAATTGGTGATGTCACCTTTGTTATACGATGATAGCACTCTTTAACTTATGATATGTGATATCATAGTGCGAACTGCATTAGGTGATATCATCTTTGAATCTGGATATAGCAAATATTAATTTGAAAAACAAAAAACGTCTGGCGAACGGTCAACATGACTCCGAAATAGGTTAAAATCAAGTAGACTGTGCTCTGGTCGTTAAGTTGAATGTTAGAGTCAGTAAATAGAGGTAGATGTGTGTTTTGTTTTTGCAAAAATTTTAAGCTGAATCGAAATTTCCAAGAAAGCTCAATGTTATCTGACCTGTTATGTGAAAAATCACTATGTTAGAATATCTTTCCTAAATATTCTTGTAGAAGATTTTTTATGTCATCTTTTGCGATCGTGTGTTTAAAACACGCTTGATATACAACAATGTTGGGTTTTTACATCTCTTAGGCAATTCAAGCAGTCAAGTCCCCAAAAAAGATTGGCATTCAAGGTGACTGTGTAGAGGTCAAGTTGATCAAATTCGGTTCCTCATTACACAACAGTATACTTTAAACATGCAAGCATCGATCCATTGTACATGTAGTACGTGTAATAAACTTTCGTACATGTTTTCTGGCGTATGTATACTTTGCCGAATACCGCATATATCGAAGCCCAAGTTTAAGCAGTTGAGTTCAAACATTTAAGTCATAACACTTTTGTATTCAATAATTATAATCAACTGATTATTGTTTCTTAAAACTTATGAAATTATTGTCTAAATGTAGCATAAGGAAACATATTACCATTATAGCGACATGTATCGCTTTGTAAATGTCCGTTTTAGGACGAGTGGAACTGTGACCAGTTCAGATTACACTGTGATAACCGAAAGCTTTACACGTTAGTTTGGTAATTATAATTCTTGTATAATATCAGATCGGTTTCCCGTGTTTTCACCGGTGCTGGGAAATGTCATGTTACACGCCTGTGTCAGAAGAGTCCCGTGCCATGACGTATTTGCACAATTATAATTGAGAAATAGATTCACCCGCTACTACAAAATGAGACTGGAAATAAAGAACTTAATAAAATGATAAAATAGATATACGGCATGGAAAAAAAGTATCTCAACGTATGCTCTGTTTGAAAGGAAAAGTCGGTCCATCGGAAAACTGGTTCGAGGCGGTAACGGAGCTGTGTCGAGTTTTTACAACAAGGTTCCCTCGGGTCATATTTTCCCACCTGATCTTCAAAAACTGGAAAGATACTATTCATTCCACTGGATTTGGTATTTCTTCGAGAGCTTGTTTATAAAAATAACAGTTAGTCTGGATGAATTTACTCGTATGGGAGGTTTACTAACACAGTTATGTCTTCCATTTATATTTATATGAAGAAATAACAATAATTTGATGGATGATGCACATTGTTGACTCTTGTCATTTCGCTGCGGTTTAATGTTTTTCCTTGTTAGGGTCTTGTAGAATATTATCATATATAGGCCGTGATCAGACCACGTGGGTACACATGATGATATTGATCTAAATACTGTCATATCACTATATCATTTCATTTTTGCGTATTTCGCGCTATGCAAAGTGCCCGAAATCAAACCCCAGCAAATTCAACCATTGAATATTTAATCTTATGTAAGAAAACTACAAGTGCGCGAATTTTTGACCGCGCGAAAATATCATTTAGGCCTTTTGCGCGAAAGTTAATCCCAACGAAATTAAATTATACAATAGTAGTCGTAGACGATATGCAGGTTAAAGGTGAACACGCTTTTGACACACACTGTACAAGATCTATGTATGTTGGTGAATTGTCTCGTGTATAGATATCCTGATCAATAGTGTATGTCTGCTACTTTCTGCAGTTACATGTAACAGACTTTGTAATCTAACTGGATATTAGTTAAAATAAAAGAACCTCGATAATTCCACTACGCAGGATTTGGAGCGAAGTGAAATTCTCATTAATCACCAGTCGCTACTTTAACGTTAATGTTCTTAGTGTCTTATCCTGCAGACAAGATCACTCTTCACCGGAGACTAGAAACCAGTCTCCAGTCCAAAGCAGCTGACTGGTTAAAACTAATCCAAGTATCCAAACTGACCAATCAGAAGCTCAAATGTGTATACTGGTCTACCATCTTTGACACAGGCTGAATTGCACAAGTTGATATAATCAAGTTAACAATAGATCGAAAGTAAACAATTCATGCTGGGCTAATATTAGGTATTGTTATATCATTTTATTCCCAGATTCAAGTAAATATCTAGCACCAGTTTCAAAAATAAACTGCTCATTAAGGGGTCGCAAACATTGAAAATGGCGAAAACTGGCTAAAATTTCAATAATGAATTTTGGGGGAAATACTTATTGGCACCTAGATTTTAGTAAAGAAATGTATTTAGTTTAGGATGTACTTAATGTTTGCAAGCTCAATTTAGTCTAATTCATGTTCAAATTACCAAGCACATACTAAAACAAAAGAAAAACTGTTTGCATGAGAACTCTAAAATTAATGGACAATATACCAAAGCAACTCATCTAAAATAAGTATATGCTGGTCTACAATGTGTAGTGCCAATTTGTCAAAATAATGTTAGGGTTTTCAAGAAATTCAAGGAAAACTTACTTCCTGGTTCAAAACATCTGCCAGACCGTCTGACTGCCAGATTGCTGAATTCTCGTTGTTAGACTCTCAGACGGATCGACTGCTGATTTCGCGATGCCAGAGACTGCCATAATGCTGACTTCTCTCTACCAGTATGCCAGCTTTATTTAAAAAGCTTAGTAAGTATAGGAAAGATCACTAAGATTAGGAAATAGATTCGAACTTATCAGCAAATTCCTTCACATTTAACTTTTTCATCTACCAGCAAATCGTCGAATACAAGGACGTAATCATAATGTTTATAGCTGTAACAACCGCCGAGTACCAGACCGTCATTATAATGTATGTAGCTGTAACAACCGCCGAGTACCAGACCGTCATTATAATGTATGTAGCTGTAACAACCGCCGAGTACCAGACCGTCATTATAATGTATGTAGCTGTAAAAACAGCCGAGTACTAGACCGTCATTATAATGTATGTAGCTGTAACAACCGCCGAGTACCAAGCAGTAATCATTACGACTACATCTAAATCGAAGAGTACTCGGTCATTATATGTATCGTGATGGCAATCCCCGTGACAACCGCCGAGTACCAGACCGTCATTATAATGTATGTAGCTGTAACAACCGCCGAGTGCGAGACCGTCATCATAATGTTTATAGCTGTAACAACCGCCGAGTACCAGACCGTCATTATAATGTATGTAGCTGTAACAACCGCCGAGTACCAGACCGTCATTATAATGTATGTAGCTGTAACAACCGCCGAGTACTAGACCGTCATTATAATGTTTGTAGCTGTAACAACCGCCGAGTACCAGACCGTCATTATAATGTATGTAGCTGTAACAACCGCCGAGTACCAAGCAGTAATCATTACGACTACATCTAAATCGAAGAGTACTCGGTCATTACATGTGTCGTGATGGCAATACCCGTGACAACCGCCGAGTACCAGGTTGTAATCGTGGTAATCATGTTGACTATATCTATGACAATCAAAGAGTACTAGTCCGTATTAATGAAGACTATAGCTATAGCTATGACAATCAAAGAGTACCAGTCCGTATTAATGAAGACTATAGCTATGACAATCAAAGAGTACCACCCCGTATTAATGAAGATTGAAGACTATAGCTATGACAATCAAAGAGTACCACCCCGTATTAATGAAGATTGAAGACTATAGCTATGACAATCAAAGAGTACCATTCCGTATTAATGAAGACTATAGCTATGACAATCAAAGAGTACCGGGCCGTATTAATGAAGACTATAGCTATGACAATCAAAGTGTACCAGTCCGTATTAATGAAGACTATAGCTATGACAATCAAAGAGTACCACCACGTACTAATGAAGACTATACAGTACTGTGAACGTTTAATGTTACAAAATTTGCGTCTATCGTGCGTCCGTCTATCGTGTATCGTGCGTTCGTCTAACGTGTATCGCGCGTCCGTCTAACGTGTATCGTGCGTCCGTATAACGCGTATCGTGCATCGTGCGTCTTTTAATTTTACAGTCCAACGTGAATATGTTTCTCGCATATGCAAATTTATAAGATTTAATGCAACCATTCAATTGATATGTTGATAGCATTTTCAATATTTTAGAAATCTCGTACACAAATTATATGAATCGGCAGTATCTTGAATAGTGCGTCTATCGTGTATAGTGCGTCCGTCTATCGTGTATCGTGCGTCCGTCTATCGTGTATCGTGCGTCCGTATATCGTCTATCGTGCGTTTCGTTTGTAACCCAAAACGTTCACAGTACTGTAGCTGTGACAATCAAAGTGTACCAGTCTGTATTAATGAAGACTATTGCTATAGCTATGACAATCAAAGAGTACCACCCCGTATAAATGAAGACTATAGCTATGACAATCAAAGAGTACCACCCCGTATTAATGAAGACTATAGCTGTGACAATCAAAGAGTACCAGTCCGTATTAATGAAGACTATAGCTATGACAATCAAAGAGTACCTGTCCGTATTAATGAAGACTATAGCTATGACAATCGAAGAGTACCTGTCCGTATTAATGAAGACTATAGCTATGACAATCAAAGAGTACCAGTCCGTATTAATGAAGACTATAGCTATGACAATCGAAGAGTACCAGCCCGTATTAATGAAGACTATAGCTGAGACAATCAAAGAGTACCAGTCCGTATTAATGAAGACAATAGCTATGTCAATCGAAGAGTACCAGTCCGTATTAATGAAGACTATAGTCATGACAATCGAAGAGTACCACCCCGTATTAATGAAGACTATAGCTATGACAATCAAAGAGTACCAGCCCGTATTAATGAAGACTATAGTGAAGACAATCAAAGAGTACCAGTCCGTATTAATGAAGACTATAGCTATGACAATCATAGAGTACCAGTCCTTATTAATGAAGACTATAGCTATGACAATCAAAGAGTACCAGTCCGTATTAATGAAGACTATAGCTATGACAATCAAAGAGTACTAGTCCGTATCAATTAAGACTATAGCTATGACAATCAAAGAGTACCAGTCCGTATTAATGAAGACTATAGCTATGACAATCGAAGAGTACCAGTCCGTATTGATGAAGACTCTAGCTATGACAATCAAAGAGTACCAGTCCGTATTAATGAAGACTATAGCTATGACAATCAAAGAGTGCCTGTCTGTATTAATGAAGACTATAGCTATGACAATCGAAGAGTACCAGTCCGTATTAATGAAGACTAATACATGAGTACCAGGCCGTTATCATAACGATGAAACTGTGACATTGGCTGATTACTGGCTGTAATGAATATGTCTACACCTACCGAGAAACATAACGTACATGTTACAGGCCGACTATAGCTGTGACAACTGTTGAACACCAGGACGTAATAATAATGCCTAAAGCTGAGGCTTCCGCCGCATTATTAGCCGTTATTTTCGTAATTATATATAAGAATGACGACAGTACCAGGCCGTTATCGTTACGACTATAGATATGCCACCGTCCAGTTCCGTGCCGTCATCATGACGTCTCTAGTTGTTACTCTAACAGAGTACCGTGCCTGATATCATGACGACTATATAGCTGCGTCAGACGCCGAGTACCAGGCTGTTATCGTGACGGCTATAGATATGCGACTGCCCAGTTCCGTGCCGTTATCATGACGTCTCTAGTTGTGACTATCACAGAGTACCGTGCCTGATATCAAGACGACTATAGCTGCGTCAGACGCCGAGTACCAGACCGTTACATGGCGATTGTAGCCGTGACGACCACAGCATGCCGCACCGTAATCATGCCGAACAATTGTATTTTTTTTTATTTTGAAAGCATTTCCTTTTAAAAATTACTTGTAGTTTTGGTTTGTTCAAAATGTAATATGGTAGTTTTTAAACTGTTCATTTATTACTTAAGTTTATTTCTGTTAGAACTCATTTGATCTGTTTTTTGTTCAGGGTAAGCTTTCTTCGGTCATTATGAGACAAATATTATGAAAATATGTGCAACTTATTCGATGACTGAACACCACAGGCGAAAAAAACGAGGGCATGTTTTGCTGTTCATCCGTCGATCATCATGTTGTAATGTACGCAAAGGATTAGATTGAATGAAGTGGGTCTATTTACTGCATGAAATGTTAAGTTTAAATCCATATTAAACGCAACTTAAATGCATCTTTTTCGGTGATTAATCGCCTTTCTTTATTTTCAATTCTTACTTTGTTTTAACGGTGAAGTGAAATATTCATTAATAAGATACAGAAACCATTCGCTACTCTCGTTAACATATTCCTGCAAACTTTAATATGCCGAACAAATCATAGGAGCTTAGAAACCAGTCTCCAATCCCAAGCAGTTGATTGGTTAAAACTGATCCAGTATCCTCAACTGACCAATCAGAAAGTAGAGTTCCATATGCTGATCGCCATCTAATCGAGTTATAAATATATCAAAAGTATACAATTCCAGCTTGTCAAATATTATATAGTGTTATTTTATTTTATTCAAGGTTCAGATAAATATGGCTTCCAAATAAACCGCTCAGTAACAAACGCAACTTGTGAACTTATCACCATCATGGTAAATAACTCATTCAGAGGATCTGCTGTAGCAGTTTATGTATACAGTCCACACTCGTTGTGTCAAACTCGCTAAAGTCGAAACATCGGTTATCTCGAATTAATTTTACGGTCCCGTCAAAATGTTTTCTTATTTCATATAATATTACGCCGCTTAACTCGAATTCGACTTAAACAATGTTTTCATAAGTCGAAGTAAATTTAGAACCCGCCGGCTAAAATATGCTATATAAAATCATCGGATAAGTCGAAGTGTGAAACTTGCCACGGTCGAACAATGCGCGCGGCTTCTTCAAAGAGAGAACTTGTCGGCAAACAAGATATCATTATTTAATAGTAACGATTACCACCTGTTCAATATAATATTCGCTTATTTAATGCATTTGGATCTAAAATATTTTGTTGGTAAATGTAATTAATTTCAGTTAAAAAACACATTTAATTACAATAATAATGTGACCACCAGGCCAATAAAATGAGTTCATCAGTTTAGGACAACAAATGCAAAAATATGATCCAGACTTTAGCACAAAAAAGCTCTAAATTAACAAATATGGGGTGAATATTTATTTGAATTAGTTTACGTCAAAACGTAACTAACGAAAGACGATGGCGATGTTACACGAACACCAAAACTTTATGATGAAGTTTTCTTCTACATGTAATAAATATAATCGAGAGAATATATTTTTTTCTGTTCTATTTTATGATATACTAATTGATCCATTTAAATGTTCATAATATTATACGTGTTCTTGCGCGTAAACGAGTAAAAGCACTCATAATCATGTCAGCATCAGAAAAATATAGGTATAATATTCGTGCATTGGCGCCAATTCGGATGTGTCGAACTTCGGATATCTCGAATGAAAATGTACGGTCCCGACGACTTCGACACAACGAGTGTGGACTGTATTTTAACTTCCGTTCTTTGTTATCCAATCTATTCTTATCATCTATTGTTTTAATTCATGGTTGCGAACATCGATGGATGGATGTTCGTGAAGTTGGCAGCCTGGCAGCGTGAAGTTTGCAGCCTCACGGGAGCGTGAAGAGCAGTCCGTCAACCTGACAATGTGAAGTTAGCAGCATAACAGCCTGGCAGCGTGAAGTTAGCAGCCTGTCAACATGACAACGTTAAGTTAGCAGCGTGAAGTTTAAGGCTCAATGAATATGATGTTAGAACGTGATCTTTAAACTGACATATCATTAAAAACGATTATTTTATATATGTTTAATGCTTTGTGAAAATTACTAAAAAACTTAAATTTTCTATCTATACAATTGATATAATGTGTATAATTTCATGACAATAATGTCACGTGAGGTCATTTTATTTAAAAAATCTCAGAAATCGGGATTTTTTTTTATTATTTTTGGAAGCGTTATTTTTGGAAGCGCTATTTTAGTTGCCAGATCATATCAATCATAGATGTAAAAGGAGATAAGATGTGAGATAAAAAGTGAAAATGATGACAACAGCAGTGAATCATCACAGAGACTACAGTAATCATGAAAGATAAGTAGACTGTTGGAACATACGTTCTACATATCGTATTGATGAGGTGAACGTTTTCCGACGTTTCTTGAAATTACTTCCAAGGGGTTTAAAATATATGGAGTGGACACAAATCCGGGCGCACACACACAAGCAAGAACGGACGGACGCAGGTTTTATGTAGTCTAATGCTAAAACTCGTACATTTCTGGGGAAGAGTGATAACTGTTTCGCATATCGGTCACCTCCCCGATATTAGTTGCTCCGTGTTAAATTTACCGTAAAATCCGAGACATTTCTCAGATTTGTAAAGCCTAGTGGTGAAAATGAATGTAGACACAAATAAAATAAATAAATTAAAAACAAAATCAAGCTTCTTTAGCTTTTGTACACATTTTAGGATTTTTTTTAGATCTGCAGACATAAAAAAAACCTGTTTCAAATATTTAGGAACACATTAAAGTTGTTAATTTATAAAATTTTCTTTTTTCAATATATATAAAAAAATGACCTGAAAACAAGAAAATATAATGTGAATACATTAACCCTTTACTGCATATATACGGGTTTTATAGCATGTGCCAACAGTGTACATGTAGATCCAGATAAGCTGGTACATCCGTGCCATCTGATCTAGGTCTATACTGGTTGCGTCTTTGTCAGAAATAACCTAATGAATCTAAAGCGAACAGCGTAGATCCTGATCGGACTACACGGATGTTCCGGCTGATCTGGATCTACACTATTTGCCCGTGGTATAACAGCCATATCCCATGGAGTAAAGGGTTAATAAGTTATTATTTATGGGGAAATATTTTGCTCAGGCTTCATGTTTGTAAAAGATCCTCAAATTGAATCCTCATGTTAACATGTCTTATGACAGTCTGCTAATTTTGCTGGTGTTCGTTGTTAGAAGAGGCTGAATTCATCATTTCCTAATACAGACCTGTCCGTAGCATGACCATAATGCCATAATTGCTTACTCATTCGTAGACATTTAGTTTTCATTAAAGATTGAATCCATAATTGATGGTGTTTATTTGGGTATTGAAAACAATTGGGTTATTAAAGCCCGAACTATTTTCAGGCCTTATCAATATTTTTCCATTTTATAGTATGTGACAAAGATTTATGGGAATTATGATTCTGAAAGACATACTTAAAGAAGTAGAGTGGGTAGAGTGGGATTCAAGGAAATACTGTGGTATCATTTATTTTCGCCGGGATCAAATTTCGCGCATAAAACAAAAAGTGATATTGATGGTTTGATTTCGGTGGGGTTTGATTTCGCACACCTTCAAAGGGAGAAGAATGCGACAATAATTACCCTCGCGAAATATAATGATACCACAGTATACGTAAGGTGCACTTTAACCTGTACAAGAATTGCTTAAACAATTAGATGAAAGCATTCTCCAATACGACAAAATCAGCGATGTTTGCATGGGCCTCTAAAATTGAAACAAAAATTAGAACAACGACGTATATAAATCTGACAGATATTTCCAAAACTGTATATAGTATAACCAAAGACCTATATAAGTCTTTGGTATAACTTAAATTCCACAAGACTACAATTCCATGTCTAGTGCACGTTATACTTTCAGTTAACTTCAGGACTACTGTCTGTTTCGGGCATGACGTGTGTTAGATGAACAGCTTGATTTCGTGTGGCTAATGTTTGTATCGCATCAAGAACAAGTGCCCCACCCCAACCCCACTTACCCCATATGATTTCAACGACGCACCTCAAATAATTTAAACTATTTAAATGGGATACTTAGAGGTCCTCCTTTTCTTTCTTGTTGATTCGCGTCCCGCCACCTACAAATGCCAGATTTTACTGCTGGCGACATACCCCAGGCATTGTTCAAGAACCTAGGTAGAACCACAGACTTCCAGTTACAGCAGAACCTCCCCCTCCCCCACCACTCCCACCCCCGCAACATATCCGTCTCTTAAGATAACACGCTACCCCAAAATGTTGGCGTAAAATGACCTCTATCTACCAGCCAAGAGTTCCGAAATGTTAAACATGTTTTGTATGGGGTAGAGAAGAGATCAGTTACTGGATTAACACATGGAAAGGCGAATACATGTATGTGAAGATGTTAAAAACAGTTTTCCGGACCCACTGTCGACTTTTTCAGCACACTTCGTAGATTTTACCGAATGATAGAGAAAACGATAGAAATGTGGACGAAATCGATTACTGAGCATAATTATAGCTGATTCCTAGAAGATCATCCCGCCCTTGGTTGTTTTCTCTGAAAATATTTATAAGTATATTAAAACAACGATTTTCTCACAAATATACAAAATACTCACCGGAAATTCCGGGATCCGACGGGACTTTGCCGTGTTCGCAAGGTAACGGTTGGGCACGGTGGTAATGTGAAAGCCATCGATAGGCATAGTTTATTGTTAATATTATTGTATTATTTTGTGACAATAACGCTGATAGGAGATAGTGATTTTCCAATGGTCAGTTGTGCCGAAAGACTGAGCTTGAGGATCGGAACCGGAAAATACGCGTGACGTCATAAAAATCAACCAATCATTGATCACACTGAACAACCCGTGACGCCGCCGTCACAAACTTACCAATAAGCAAGATTAAAACGCTCACGTGACTGCGGATGTTGCATAGAATCATCAGTAGCATGACGTCCATGCAACTATGACTGAGGTATGTTTTTGTTGTGATGACATTTAATATCATTTGTTTCATATCATCAGCAGTTTCGGTCATTGTTTTCTAGGAATCACTCAGTGTTTGTCAGTGAAATAGTTATGATTGGGGCAAGTGTGAGGTTGGTGCACCCTAGAACCTGGTTTAAACCCCCAGTGGCAATTTGATTTGCTACTGACCGTTCCAAGGCGGTAACCCCTCGGGTTCTCATTTTTGTTAATTGTTTGTGGTATCTTTTTTTAAACTGATCATTTTATTAACCATGCTATCTCTCCCTCTTCTTCTTGACTGTGTGGTGAAGCTGTTTTTTTTAATGTGGCAATTCCTGTTATGCATATTTCACTTTTTTCGGAAAATACGTAGTGTACAATATTATAGTTGAAGTTGTTAAGTAATTCTGGGGCTTTTGGAATGTATGGTACTTGAAATTAAAAAAAATAGACAATTTCCACACTATGTTTTTTTCTAAACATTCTTTATAGTTTTTCGGCATCCTTTTAACATCTCATAAAAATTGAGGAAAAGAAAAAAAATCGAGACAGCGCGGCATTTGATGGTGGATAAATTTCTTCTTAATTTGGCATCTTCTTGTGGCTTGCACATAGATAGTAATTGTTCAGAATTCACATGTTCCCGTCACCAAACATTACACCTAGAGTGAATTAATAACGGGAAAAAGACTATTAACAATAAACAACGATATTCTTTTTAGCTCCAGTCCAGCACAAATTTCTATCATAAATAATTCAGCAAATACTGTAAAACCATTCATGTTGACGGGGAACAAATTTGCGTGGATTTCCAGATCGATCCACGAATTAAAAACCAACGCGAAATAAAGATTTAAACATCAAACGTTCTTAGAAAATTAAGATCCACGAATTTAAAACCAACGCGAAATTAAGATTTGAACATCAAACGTAGTTTATAAAATGAAGATCCGCGAATTAAAAACCAACGCGAAATAAAGATTTAAACATCAAACGTAGTTTAGAAAATTAAGATCCACGAATTTAAAGATCTCACGAAAATTACGTCTAACGGAAAACAACAAAATCGTATGCCCAAGAAAATAGGTGCATCAACAGTAGAAGGGCAAGAGATGATAATATCCATCATGTCTTTTTGAGGGAAAAGGAGGTCAACACATAATTAGATCTACGACTCTGTTTTAAATGTAAAATATATTATGTTAAAGCAGCGTATTCACGGATAACGATGGAAGGAGGTCAACACATAATTAGATCTACGACTCTGTTTTCCATGTAAAATATATTATGTTAAAGCAGCGTATTCACGGATCACGATGGAAGGAGGTCAACACATAATTAGATCTACGACTCTGTTTTCCATGTGAAATATAATGTTAAAGCAGCGTATTCACGGATCCCGATGGAAGGAGGTCAACACATAATTAGATCTACGACTCTTGTTTCCATGTGAAATATAATGTTAAAGCAGCGTATTCACGGTTCAGGGTGGAAGGAGGTCAACACATAATTAGATCTACGACTCTGTTTTTCCATGTGAAATATAATGTTAAAGCAGCGTATTCACGGTTCAGGGTGGAAGGAGGTCAACACGTAATTAGATCTACGACTCTGTTTTTTCATGTGAAATATAATGTTAAAGCAGCGTATTCGCGGTTCAGGGTGGAAGGAGGTCAACACATAATTAGATCTACGACTCTGTTTTTCCATGTGAAATATAATGTTAAAGCAGCTTATTCGCGGTTCATGGTGGAAGGAGGTCAACACATAATTAGATCTGCGACTCTGTTTTTCCATGTGATATATAATGTTAATGCAGCGTATTCGCGGTTCAGGGTGGAAGGAGGTCAACACATAATTAGATCTACGACTCTGTTTTTCCATGTGAAATATAATGTTAATGCAGCGTATTCGCGGTTCACGGTGGAAGGAGGTCAACACATAATTAGATCTACAACTCTGTTTTTCCATGTGAAATATAATGTTAAAGCAGCGTATTCGCGGTTCAGGGTGGAAGGATGTCAACACATAATTAGATCTACGACTCTGTTTTTCCATGTGAAATATAATGTTAAAGCAGCGTTATCGCGGTTCAGGGTGGAAGGAGGTCAACACATAATTAGACCTACGACTCTATTTTTCCATGTGAAATATAATGTTAATGCAGCGTATTCGCGGTTCATGGTGGAACGAGGTCAACACATAATTAGACCTACGACTCTATTTTTCCATGTGAAATATAATGTTAAAGCAGCGTATTCGCGGTTCAGGGTGGAAGGAGGTCAACACATAATTAGATCTACGACTCTGTTTTTCCATGTGAAATATAATGTTAAAGCAGCTTATTCGCGGTTCAGGGTGGTAGGAGGTCAACACATAATTAGATCTACGACTATGTTTTTCCATGTGAAATATAATGTTAAAGCAGCATATTCGCGGTTCAGGGTGGAAGGAGGTCAACACATAATTAGATCTACGACTCTGTTTTTCCATGTGAAATATAATGTTAAAGGAGCGTATTCGCGGTTCAGGGTAGAAGGAGATCAACACATAATTAGATCTACGACTCTGTTTTTCAATGTAAAATATAATGTTAAAGCAGCGTATTCGCGGTTCAGGGTGGGAGGAGATCAACACATAATTAGATCTACGACTCTGTTTTTCCATGTGAAATATAATGTTAAAGCAGCGTATTCGCGGTTCAGGGTGGAAGGAGATTAACACATAATTAGATCTACGACTCTGTTTTTCCATGTGAAATATAGTATTAAAGCAGCGTTTTCACGGCTCAGGGTGGAAGGAGTTCAACACATAATTAGATCTACGACTCTGTTTTTCCATGTGAAATATAATGTTAAAACAGCTTATTCGAGGTTCAGGGTGGAAGGAGGTCAACACATAATTAGATCTACGACTCTGTTTTTCCATCTGAAATATAATGTTAAAGCAGCGTATTCACGGTTCAGGGTGGAAGGAGGTCAACACATAATTAGATCTACGACTCTGTTTTTCCATGTGAAATATAATGTTAAAACAGCTTATTCGAGGTTCAGGGTGGAAGGAGGTCAACACATAATTAGATCTACGACTCTGTTTTTCCATCTGAAATATAATGTTAAAGCAGCGTATTCACGGTTCAGGGTAGAAGGAGGTCAACACATGATTAGATCTACGACTCTTTTTTCAATCATCTGAAATATAATGTTAAAGCAGCGTATTCACGGTTCAGGGTGGAAGGAGATCAACACATAATTATATCTACGACTCTGTTTTCCATGTGAAATATAATGTTAAAGCAGCGTTATCACGGTTCAGAGTGGAAGGAGGTCAACACATAATTAGATCTACGACTCTGTTTTTCCATGTGAAATATAATGTTAAAGCAGCGTATTCACGGTTCAGAGTGGAAGGAGGTCAACACATAATTAGATCTACGACTCTGTTTTTCCATGTGAAATATAATGTTAAAGCAGCGTATTCATGGTTCAGGGTGGAAGGAGGTCAACACATAATTAGATCTACGACTCTGTTTTTCCTTGTGAAATATAATATTAAAGCAGCGTATTCACGGTTCAGTGTGGAAGGAGATCAACACATAATTAGATCTACGACTCTGTTTTCCATGTGAAATATAATGTTAAAGCAGCGTATTCACGGATCACGATGGAAGGAGGTCAACACATAATTAGATCTACGACTCTTGTTTCCATGTGAAATATAATGTTAAAGCAGCGTATTCACGGTTCAGGGTGGAAGGAGGTCAACACATAATTAGATATACGACTCTGTTTTTCCATGTGAAATATAATGTTAAAGCCGCGTATTCGCGGTTCAGGGTGGAAGTAGGTCAACACATAATTAGATCTACGACTATGTTTTTCCATGTGAAATATAATGTTAAAGCAGCGTATTCGCGGTTCAGGGTGGAAGGAGGTCAACACATAATTAGATCTACGACTCTGTTTTTCCATGTGAAATATAATTATAAAGCAGCGTATTCGCGGTTTAGGGTGGAAGGAGATCAACACATAAATTAGATCTACGACTCTGTTTTTCAATGTAAAATATAATGTTAAAGCAGCGTATTCGCGGTTCAGGGTGGGAGGAGATCAACACATAATTAGATCTACGACTCTGGTTTTCCATGTGAAATTTAATGTTAAAGCAGCGTTTTCACGGCTCAGGTGGAAGGAGGTCAACACATAATTAGATCTACGACTCTGTTTTTCCATCTGAAATATAATGTTAAAGCAGCGTATTCACGGTTCAGGGTAGAAGGAGGTCAACACACAATTAGATCTACGACTGTTTTTCCTTGTGAAATATAATATTAAAGTAGCGTATTAACGGTTCACGGTGGAATACTTCATTGTCTCAGATGTGGTTAATATTAATTATACTGCTGTTTAATGCCTCTAAATAACTGAACGGGAACGAATTTCGCCGACATTTTGGAAAGATCGGTACATTTCAGGACCTGTAGTGAATGAATTTTACTGCGTTAGTAATGCTTTAACAACTTCACATTTCACGCCGGGTAAACATTCGCTCCACAACCAAACATAGAACATAACAAAATGAGCGAAAGCAGACAAAAAAGTGAGTATAACCAGCATTTTTCTCTATATACGAGACAAAATGAGATCTTTTAAAACATCGCGGAACGTAGTGCCGTGTAAGGATGATGAAGCTTTACGGAAAACACGGTTAAATATTTTAAACATGTAAATTGTTCCGGCTAGTACACTTTTTCCCAGCGAACGATGATGAGTTTTTTTTTTACAAACTTATTTCGACTTAATTTTGTTCTTTGGTTGTTTTTAGAAATTATTTCTTTGTTCGAATCCCGGTGGCAGGTGGCTGCTTTACAGATTTCAAATGGTTTTATGCCTCTTTAAACGATTTATGTTAGTTTTTCCACGAGGTTATTCATACAGATTCTCCGGATAAACGACCAGGTTATTTTCTTAACACATATTATTACTTAAAACAGTTGCATGATTAAACGATAATTTGCGTTAATCGTCAACAAGTGTGGACTTCAAAAGACATTGTACATGTCGGCTAAAAACGTCAAGTTCATTGAACATCAAATTAAAATAATTGAATAGTCTAATCAGCTTATAATATCCAAAGGTGTGATAATCCAGTTATAC
>JAZAYU010000414.1:222790-278162 GCA_038501625.1 Corbicula japonica | reverse complement strand
ACGGGTGAAATTTAGGAGAAAAAAAAACATACAAGAAGAAACTCATAACTTTTAGAAATTTATGTGTGGCAAGTTTTAGTCAATGTGTTGGAGCTGTAATGGTAATTTGATTTCCTCAAAGACCTATACATATAAATATATAGGTCTTTGATTTCCTCAACAAATAATTATGAGATATAATTCGTCATTCAAGTATTGTGCTATTTCTATCTTCTAATTACTGGATTCTAATAAATGTTAAAATCTCAATGCATATACTTACTTCGGTTTTTACTATTATTTAAAACAAGAATTCACGATTTTTACAGCTTTCTTAATTTATACAGTTTTATTTATTTAACATTATCTTGTTGTCAACTATATGACATAAGTCAATACAACATCATATTTCAGTGTTTTTATAATATCATGACAAAACTGTTCTTCAATTTGGTTTTAACTGAAATCTGAAAATGTTCTCCAGAATAAATGCCCATTTGTAATCCCCTGGGACACAGGATGAGACTGCTGATAATTGCAGCCACAGTGTTTACTATATAATGCGACAACATTACAGATAAATGTTAAATTAAATGCCCTAAATCTTTGTGAAGCTGTCAACTGATTTATCGCTAGTGCTAGCATTTTTAGAAAATAGACCCAAAGACCATGTTGTAAAAAAGTAATTATTTTGTTATTTCTTACTCAACAAATTTGTGTGATCTAAAAATGTCTTCACTGTAAATGTTTTGCAATTCAGACCTCTTGAAATTAGAATAGTGGTCACCTATAAAAAAAATAGAGTTAAGGGACTGCTAAATGAATGTCCCAGGAGTAAAAATCCCTTGGGAAAAGCATCTGCTTAACAAAATGAAGAATGCAAATAACGAAACGTGAAGGCAAAAGGATGTAATGAAGAATGCACAAAACATAATATGCACTGTCATGGTATGTTAAATTTTGTTCTAGACAAAAACTGAAAATTAAATATTAACATAAACTGACATAATCACGTGAAACATGTACAGAACATAAAGCTAAAATGGCATAATGAAATGATGTATGCACAGAACATAAACTGTACTCACATAACGAAATGAAGTATATACAGAACATAAAGCTAAAATGACATAACGAAATAATTATGCACAGAACATAAAGATGAAATGATATAATGAAATGAAGTATGCATTGAACATAAAGATGAAACGACATAACGAAATGAAGTATGCACAGAACATGAAGTTGAAACAACATAACAAAATAAAATATGCACAGAACATAAAGCTGAAATGACATAACGAAATAAAATATGCACAGAATATATAGCAAAAATGACATAACGAAATGAAGTATGCATAGAACATAAAGTTGAAATGACATAACGAAATGAAGTATGCACAGAACATAAAGCTGAAATGACATAACGAAATAAAATATGTACAGAACATAAAGTTGAAATAACATAACGAAATGAAGTATGCACAGAACATAAAGTTGAAATGACATAACGAAATGAAGTATGCACAGAACATTAAGCTGAAATGACATAATGAAATAAAGTATGAACAGAACATAAAGCTGAAATGATATGACGAAATAGAGTATGCACAGAACATAAAGCTGAAATGATATAAAGAAGTAGAGTATGCACAGAACATAAAGCTGAAATGACATAATGAAATAAAGTATGCACATAACAACGTGAAATGACATTACAAAAAATTTATGCTCATAACATAATGCTGAAGTGACATAACAACCTGAAGTATGCATACAATATAAGTACAAAATGACATAACAAAATGAAGATTGCACAGAACACTTAGACGAAATAACATAAAATTTTAATGTTTGCACAAACAAAAATGAGACATGACATAATACGATTAAATATTCACTATACCTCAAGAAAAAACCACAAGACAAAATAGAAAAGAGCAGCGTAAGACAGCTATGGCGTTCCATAATTACTGTAGTCTCTGTGATGATTCACTGCTGATGCCATCATTTTCACATTTTATCTCACATCTTATCTCCTTTAACATCTATGATTGATATGATCTGGCAACTAAAATAACGCTTCCAAACATAATAAAAAAAATCCCGATTTCTGAGATTTTTTAAATAAAATGACCTCACGTGACATTATTGTCATAAAATTATACAAATGATATCAATTGTATAGATGGAAAATTTAAGTTTTTTAGTAATTTTCACAAAATTTTAAAAGCATTAAACGTATATAAAATAATCGTTTTTAATGATATGTCAGTTTAAAGATCACGTTCTAACATCATATTCATCGAGCCTTAAACTTCACGCTGCTAACTTAACGTTGTCATGTTGACATCCTGCTAACTTCACGCTGCCAGGCTGTTATGGTGCTAACTTCACATTGTCAGGTTGACGGACTGCTCTTCACGCTCCAGTGAGGCTGCAAACTTCACGCTGCCAGGCTGCCAACTTCACGAACATCCGTTCATCGATGTTCGCAACCATGAATTAAAACAATAGATGATAAGAAAAGATTGGATAACAAAAAACGGAAGTAAAAATATACATAAACTGCTACAGAAGATCCTCTGAATGAGTTATTTACCATGATGGTGATAAGTTCACAAGTTGCGTTTGTTACTGAGCGGTTTATTTGGAAGCCATATTTATCTGAACCTTGAATAAAATAAAATAACAATATCTAATATTGGCAAAGCTTGAATTGTATACTTTTGATCTATTTATAACTTGATTAGATGGCGATCAGCATATGGAACTCTACTTTCTGATTGGTCAGTTGAGGATACTGGATCAGTTTTAACCAATCAGCTGCTTGGGATTGGAGACTGGTTTCTAATCTCCTATGATTTGTTCGGCATATCAAAGTTTGCAGGAATATGTTAACGTTACGAGAGTAGCGAATGGTTTCTTTATCTTAATAATGAATATTTCACTTCACCGATAAAACAAAGTAAGAATTGAAAATAAAGAAAGGCGATTAATCTCCGAAAAAGATGCATTTAAGTTGCGTTTAATATGAATTTAAACTTAACATTTCATTCAGTAAATAGACCCACTTCATTCAATCTAATCCTTTGCGTACATTACAACATGATGATCGACTGACGAACAGCAAATCATGCCCTCGTTTTTTTCGCCTGTGGTGTTCAGTCATCGAATAAGTTGCACATATTTTCATAATATTTGTCTCATAATGACCGAAGAAAGCTTACCCTGAACAAAAACAGATCAAATGAGTTCTAACAGAAATAAACTTCAGTAATAAATGAACAGTTTAAAAACTACCATATTACATTTTGAACAAACAAAAACTACAAGTAATTTTTAAAAGGAAACGCTTTCAAAATAAAAAAAAATACAATTGTTCGGCATGATTACGGTGCGGCACGCCGTGGTCGTCACGGCTACAATCGCCATGGTAACGGTCTGGAACTCGGCGTCTGACGCAGCTATAGTCGTCTTCATATCAGGCACGGTACTCTGTGATAGTCACAACTAGAGACGTCATGATAACGGCACGGAACTGGGCAGTCGCATATCTATAGCCGTCACGATAACAGCCTGGTACTCGGCGTCTGACGCAGCTATATAGTCGTCATGGTATCAGGCACGGTACTCTGTTAGAGTCAATAATAATAATAATAATAATAATAATAATAATAATAATAATAATAATAATAAATTCTTTATTTATAGTTGGTAACTCTTAAGTTTTGTACAAAGTAAAACAACAATAATACAATTATTTTCAAGAGGCCATCATGGAATATTATAACTACACACACACACACACACACACACACACACACACACACACACACACACACACACACACACACACACACACACACACACACACACACACACACACACACACACACACACACACACACACACACACACGCGCACACACACACACACACACACACACACACACACACACACACACACACACACACACACACACACACACACAATTTAAAATGAAATAAAAAAGATGAACAATACAAAACCACATATGTTAATTGGGCAATATTTTGAGAAGGCAAAATATTATAATGTAATACATTATAATACACATACTCAAGAGTAGAAAAAAAAGCAACGACAAGTCATTGAGCAGTTGCCAGTTTGTGTGTATATCTAGATACATTTTATGAATTTATTGTCAATAAATGATGTTTGTATGATTTTTTTAATAAATTCAGGGAGAATGAATTTTTAATGGAAAAAGGAATTTCATTCCAGATAATCATACCAGAGTAACTAAATGTCTTTTTCATAAATTCTGTGTTTAGCTTTGAATGGACAAGACATTGCATTGAGTTAGACCGAAGATTGTAAGACGTATTTTGTGTAATTTCTATCAGATCGTGTAAATATTGTGGGGCTAAGTCGTAGAGGGTTTTATAAACAAGAGAGGCTGTGTGATATTTGATACGGTCATTAAATGATAACCACTTCAGTTCATTAAAAAGTTCTGTATTAGTTGATGAATGTAATTTACCTAGCACTAATTTGGCAAAACGTCTTTGGAAGTTATTAATCCGATCTTTGTTGGTTTTTGAACATTGTCCCCACGAGATAACTCCATAATCAAGAATCGGTAGTACGTACAAGAGTTACAACTAGAGACGTCATGATGACGGCACGGAACTGGACGGTGGCATATCTATAGTCGTAACGATAACGGCCTGGTACTGTCGTCATTCTTATGTGCTGGCATCCGTCAATTTCCTAATACAATTACGAAAATAACGACTAATAATGCGGCGAAAGCCTCAGCTTTAGGCATTATTATTACGTCCTGGTGTTCAAAAGTTGTAACAGCTATACTCGGCCTGTTACATGTACGTTATGTTTCTCGGTAGTTGTAGACATATTCATTACAGCCAGTAATCAGCCAATGTCATAGTTTCATCGTTATGATAACGGCCTGGTACTCATGTATTAGTCTTCATTAATACGGACTGGTACTCTTCGACTGTCATAGCTATAGTCTTCATTAATACGGACAGGCACTCTTTGATTGTCATAGCTATTGTCTTCATTAATACGGACTGGTACTCTTTGATTGTCATAGCTAGAGTCTTCATTAAAACGGACTGGTACTCTTCGATTGTCATAGCTATAGTCTTCATTAATACGGACTGGTACTCTTTGATTGTCATAGCTATAGTCTTCATTAATACGGGCTGATACTCTTTGATTGTCATAGCTATAGTCTTCATTAATCCGGACTGGTACTCTTTGATTGTCATAGCTATAGTCTTCATTAATAAGGACTGGTACTCTTTGATTGTCATAACTATAGTCTTCATTAATACGGGCTGGTACTCTTTGATTGTCATAGCTATAGTCTTCATTAATACGAACTGGTACTGTTCGATTGTCATAGCTATAGTCTTCATTAATACGGACTGGTACTCTTCGATTGTCATAGCTATAGTCTTCATTAATACGGACTGGTACTCTTCGATTGTCACAGCTATAGTCTTCATTAATACGGGCTGGTACTCTTCGATTGTCATAGCTATAGTCTTCATTATTACGGACTGGAACTCTTTGATTGTCATAGCTAAAGTCTTCAATAATACGGGCTGGTACTCTTCGATTGCCATAGCTATAAAAATAGTCTTCATTAATACGGACTGGTACTCTTTGATTGTCATAGCTATAGTCGTCATTAATACGGACTGGTACTCTTTTATAATCATAGCTATAGTCTGCAATAGTATGGACTGGTACTCTGCGATTGTCATAGCTATAGTCTTCATTAATACGGACAGGTACTCTTCGATTGTCATAGCTATAGTCTACATTAATACGGACTGGTACTCTTTGATTGTCATAGCTATAGTCTTCATTAATACGGACTGGTACTCTTTGATTGTCATAGCTATAGTCTTCATTAATACGGACTGGTACTCTTTGATTGTCATAGCTATAGTCTTCATTAATACGGACTGGTACTCTTTGATTGTCATAGCTATAGTCTTCATTAATACGGGCTGGTATAGTCTTCATTAATACCGACTGGTACTCTTTGATTGTCATAGCTATAGTCTTCATTAATACGGGCTGGTATAGTCTTCATTAATACGGACTGGTACTCTTTGATTGTCATAGATATAGTCAACATGATTACCAC
This sequence comes from Corbicula japonica, assembly GCA_038501625.1. Classification (NCBI taxonomy): domain Eukaryota; kingdom Metazoa; phylum Mollusca; class Bivalvia; order Venerida; family Cyrenidae; genus Corbicula; species Corbicula japonica. The sequence goes on along the minus strand of JAZAYU010000414.1, from coordinate 272,014 downwards.
GATTACAACCTGGTACTCGGCGGTTGTCACGGGGATTGCCATCACGACACATGTAATGACCGAGTACTCTTCGATTTAGATGTAGTCGTAATGATTACTGCTTGGTACTCGGCGGTTGTTACAGCTACATACATTATAATGACGGTCTGGTACTCGGCGGTTGTTACAGCTACATACATTATAATGACGGTCTGGTACTCGGCGGTTGTTACAGCTACATACATTATAATGACGGTCTGGTACTCGGCGGTTGTTACAGCTACATAAATTATAATGACGGTCTGGTACTCGGCGGTTGTTACAGCTACATACATTATAATGACGGTCTGGTACTCGGCGGTTGTTACAGCTATAAACATTATGATGACGGTCTGGCACTCGGCGGTTGTTACAGCTACATACATTATAATGACGGTCTGGTACTCGGCGGTTGTCACGGGGATTGCCATCACGATACATATAATGACCGAGTACTCTTCGATTTAGATGTAGTCGTAATGATTACTGCTTGGTACTCGGCGGTTGTTACAGCTACATACATTATAATGACGGTCTGGTACTCGGCGGTTGTTACAGCTACATACATTTTAATGACGGTCTGGTACTCGGCGGTTGTTACAGCTAAATACATTATAATGACGGTCTGGTACTCGGCGGTTGTTACAGCTATAAACATTATGATTACGTCCTTGTATTCGACGATTTGCTGGTAGATGAAAAAGTTAAATGTGAAGGAATTTGCTGATAAGTTCGAATCTATTTCCTAATCTTACTGACCTTTCCTATACTTACTAAGCTTTTTAAATAAAGCTGGCATACTGGTAGCGAGAAGTCAGCATTATGGCAGTCTCTGGCATCGCGAAATCAGCAGTCGATCCGTCTGAGAGTCCAACAATTCAGCAATCTGGCAGTCAGACGGTCTGGTAGATGTTTTGAACCAGGAAGTAAGTTTTCCTTGAATTTCTTGAAAACCCTAACATTATTTTGACAAATTGGCACTAAACATTGTAGACCAGCATATACTTATTTTAGGTATGAGTTGCTTTGGTATATTGTCCATTAATTTTAGAGTTCTCAAACGGTTTTTCTTTTGTCTTAGTATGTGCTTGGTAATTAGAACATGAATTAGACTAAATTGAGCTTGCAAACATTTAGTACATCCTAAACTAAATACATTTCTTTACTAAAATCTAGGTGCCAATAAGTATTTCCCCCAAAATTCATTATTGAAATTTTAGCCAGTTTTCGCCATTTGCAATGTTTGCGACCCCTTAATGAGCAGTTTATTTGTGAAACTGGTGCTAAATATTTACTTGAATCTGGGAATAAAATGATATAACAATACCTAATATTAGCCCAGCATGAATTGTTTACTTTCGATCTATTGTTAACTTGATTATATCAACTTGTGCAATTCAGCCTGTGTCAAAGATGGTAGACCAGTATACACATTTGAACTTCTGATTGGTCAGTTTGGATACTTGGATCAGTTTTAACCAGTCAGCTGCTTTGGATTGGAGACTGGTTTCTAGTCTCCGGTGAAGAGTGATCTTGTCTGCAGGATAAGACACTAAGAACATTAACGTTAAAGTAGCGACTGGTGATTAATGAGAATTTCACTTCGCTTCAAATCCTGCGTAGTGGAATTATCGAGGTTCTTTTATTTTAACTAATATCCAGTTAGATTACAAAGTCTGTTACATGTAACTGCAGAAAATAGCAGACATACACTATTGATCAGGATATCTATACACGAGACAATTCACCAACATTCATAGATCTTGTACTGTGTGTGTCAAAACCTGCATATCGTCACCGACTACTATTGTATAATTTAATTTCGTTGGGATTAACTTTCGCGCAAAAGGCCTAAATGATATTTTCGCGCGGTCAAAAATTCGCGCACTTGTAGTATTCTTACATAAGATTAAATATTCAATGGTTGAATTTGCTGGGGTTTGATTTCGGGCACTTTTCATAGCGCGAAATACGCAAAAATGAAATGATATAGTGATATGACAGTATTTAGATCAATATCATCATGTGTACCCACGTGGTCTGATCACGGCCTATATATGATAATACTCTACAACACCCTTAAGACCCTAACAAGGAAAAACATTCAACCGCAGCGAAATGTAAAGAGTCAACAATGTGCATCATCCATCAAATTATTGTTATTTCTTCATATAAATATAAATGGAAGACATAACTGTGTTAGTAAACCTCCCATACGAGTAAATTCATCCAGACTAACTGATATTTTTATAAACAAGCTCTGGAAGAAATACCAAATCCAGTGGAATGTATAGTATCTTTTAGGCATAGTATAAAGTATGGAGTGGAGTCTTGGAGTGGAGTCTGGAGTCTGACCTTGGAGCTGAATTTTGGAGCTGAATTTTTGGAGAGAAATTTTGGAGTGACCTTGAAATTGATTTTTAACAGAGTGACTGAATCTAGACTAGAAACGCACTGATGTAATTGTTTCATTGGTCTATTACTTCTTGTGATTATAATGTTATGATTATTCATGTCGTTAAATAATTTATTTTTAACATGCCAAGAAATCCCCGCAGCAAACTTCAACCTTTCTGTTTCTACACAGCTGTCCTGAAATGATCTTAACTTGACCACATGACCCTATTAACCTTCTCTAATTGCAGTAGTTCGAAGCAGGCGATTGTTTATTCAACAAGGTTTATCTGTTATCATGCAGTAGAGTTGCAGATGATACTTTATACATGTACATGTATACTGTGGTGGCATTTCTGTGAACATCTCTTAATGCATGTATCAATAAATTGACTGTTATATAAAAGAATATGATAGAAAGTTTCCGAAATAAGTTGATAGAATAAAAAAGTGAGTGATTACAGTATATGTATATGCGATAAATAAATAGGCCTTATGTTATCAAATCCAATATTCACAGTAAATAACCCTTTCTACCATATATACGATTAAATGGCATGGACGAACAGTGTAGATCCAGATCAGCCTACACATCTCTGCCATCTGGTCAGGATCTACACTTATTTGCGTTATTTCTGATCAAAAAGCGAACAGTGAAAAAAAGGTGAAATATGCATATCAGGAATCGCCACATTCAGAAAAAACAGCCTCCCCACACAGTCAAGAAGAAGAGAGGGGGAGAGAGCATGGTTAATAAAATAATCAGTTTCAAAAAAGACACCACTAACAATAAACAAAAATGAGAACCCGAGGGGTTACCGCCTTGGAACGGTCAGTGGCAAATCAAATTGCCACTGGGGGTTTAAACCGGGTTCTAGGGTGCACCAACCTCACACTTGCCCCAACAGGTTCTCATATCACAAAACAAGTACAAGTTGTCTTGGTGAAAAGACTCCAACCCACTTATCTGCTTAACAATGTTGCATGCAAAAGCACACAAACATATAAAACATAAGAAGCTAAGAGCATTGCAAAGCCGAAAGGGGTCCTGATCAGACATCATGGATGTGCCGATTGATCAGGATCTTCGGTATGGTATTTAACTTCATCTCTTATAAAAGTGCAATTAAAAACATTGATCATAAATAGCTTAGAAGACATTCGTGTGTACTGAATTGTGCTTATTAATACAAAAAATATGTTTACTATGAGATTTGAACCCACGACGCTAAAGATAAAAAAGAATATCATTGTCATAATGAATAATAAAATATTTCAAAACAAAGACCAAAACCAACTCCTAGGTCAGACTCCAAATGTTTGAACTCAACTAAAACTTGGGCTTCGATATATGCGGTATTCGGCAAAGTATACATACGCCCAGAAAACATGTACGAAAGTTTATTACACGAACTACATGTACAATGGATCGATGCTTGCATGTTTAAAGTATACTGTTGTGTAATGAGGAACCGAATTTGATCAACTTGACCTCTACACAGTCACCTTGAATGCCAATCTTTTTTGGGGACTTGACTGCTTGAATTGCCTAAGAGATGTAAAAACCCAACATTGTTGTATATCAAGCGTGTTTTAAACACATGATCGCAAAAGATGACATAAAAAATCTTCTACAAGAATATTTAGGAAAGATATTCTAACATAGTGATTTTTCACATAACAGGTCAGATAACACTGAGCTTTCTTGGAAATTTCGATTCAGCTTAAAATTTTTGCAAAAACAAAACACACATCTACCTCTATTTACTGACTCTAACATTCAACTTAACGACCAGAGCACAGTCTACTTGATTTTAACCTATTTCGGAGTCATGTTTACCGTTCGCCAGACGTTTTTTGTTTTTCAAATTAATATTTGCTATATCCAGATTCAAAGATGATATCACCTAATGCAGTTCCGCACTATGATATCACATATCATAAGTTAAAGAGTGCTATCATCGTATAACAAAGGTGACATCACCAATTCACATTCTAGTATATGGTATTATTTAATGTGGTGACTTTGTTGTTCAAAGTTTATTTCCGCAGGGATTTTAAGTAAAAGACCTGATTACAGTTAATCTTGTAATAATTTAAGACCATACTAAAATTGGGTAAATATCTCAGTTAAACACCATCGCATATATTTAAAATGATGACAAAGGCGCCAAGAAAATATTCTGTCAGATGGTGGGGGGAGGGCGGGGGGGGGGGCGGGAGTGGAGCCTGGGGTGGGGGGAGGGACTAAGACGGTCCATAGAGCCTACAAAAGGAGGGTCGGGGAGAAATCGAAAGTATGACGTAACTGTCGTGACAATAAGCTGGTTGTATAGTTCGACCTTGGCTATGGTTCCACACCAAATATTGACCGAAGATTAAAAAATGCCAAAAGTAATTTTTATTTATTGCAAACTTGACAAGTAATACTTTATAACTATCCGTTAAATATATATCTTAAAGTGTAATAAGTAATTCATATTTCAGATTTAAGACAAATTGATACGGGGTGCGTAACAGTAAAAGGTGTCGTCTGTGATATTTTTAGAATTTTAGTTGTTACTATATATGGAAAGGACTAACAATTATATGTATTTGTATTTGTGTCATAACTAGTATGCGAGATTATTACACACTGACAATATAAGCTAATATTACACCAAACCGCATAATAAGCAATGTCGTCTGCTCAACTTAATGACGTAATTTCAATGATTGACGTCAGCTTTTCAAAGACATATTTTCACGTGACACGTCTCATATGTAGTATTTCAATGTTACATGGTTTAAAAATTTAACTATATTTAGCCGATTTTATGTTTTAATTATATAATTTGTCGAATTCAGTGCTGTCATCTCTAATTTGTGTTGTTTTCTCAAGAAAGATTGCGTTTATGTTTTTATTTCAAAATTTTCCAAGTAGTATTATTAAACTAGACATCGACCTTTGGAAATTATGTTGTTAACGTCATGCATGAAAACATAAAACGCATGAAACATAAGGGTTGAATAATATGTAGGCTTTATAGTCTGAAATCCTTTAATCTACAATTTATCATGTAACCAGACTATTCCGGCTTCGAAATCATCATTTCTGGCACTGCGGATAGCGACGTAATTAAACGGCGTCATTGCTCTCAAAACTTACGTAATGCTTAGGTACATGTACAATTCGTGTTGATAAAATTAGTGTGATATTTCATCATCAAAGTGTTCGTTTATTAGACAAAATTTCGAAACGATTTAAAATGCATAAATTATTATAATTATTTTTATAACGATAATAGGTTCGCGCGAGTTAAGCGCCGAGACTTTTCTACAAACCCGAAACAGAAAAGACAGTTTATGACTCTAGGACGGGGATCAGTTTCTCGAAGGTTTGATAATAACTGGCGAAACATAACTTCATGGCTCGGAGAATAAAGCTTTTAAAAAAGATCTGTTGCCGAAGTTCATGTCTATCATGTTCTGCAACCGGAAGTGGATGCTTCTGCAACACGCCGTCCCCAAAGCCTCCACGGTCAACACAACGTAAATGATGTGAAGTGCCTCTTTATATTTATTAATCAGCAAAACAGTTTTTAAATTTAAAATAAAACACCGGCTCGCTGATCGCACGATGTCTAGCACAGTGAGTACAAAAGTATTTGCATCATAAATACATATACAATAATTTTATTTCTACTCTATTTCATGAATTATATTTATTATAAAATTATTTAAAATTTAATGCTAATGCATGTACGTAACCAATGATTGTTTTCACAGGTGCGCCCCAGAAGAAGCGAGCGGGGTATTCCCTTTGATGACTTTCTTTTTTCAATAGAACCCTGAATTTGAGACCATTTATCGTTTGTTCTTGACACCATTCCGGTACTGAGTCGGTGTTTCTTTGCTACGTAAAAATAATGCTTTAAATTAACTTTGTCTATGTTTATGGTATTTTGAAATAATATAATTAGCCATTTTCAATCAAACTGGTTGGTGTTATTACTATTGTATACAGTTATGGTTCACATAATATCAGCCATCACCAAAATTGTAGATTAAGACTTTTAAGGGATTGCCACACTCCTCCCAACTTTGTACGTCGATAAAAAGAAAATTATCAAAATCTCAATAACGGCAAAATGCCGTAAAATGAAACTTTGCACAAATGTATGTTATTAATGTATCTTTATTTTGCAGATGGTAAGACACGTTAGAAGAGTAAAGACAAATAGTGAGATCTAAAAATTCAATAAACTTCTCTTTACATAAATTCACAAAAACTAAGCAACACAAAACATCATTTTAAATGCCAACATTAGTAATATGGTACTGACAACAATTTATTGTGTCCACGTGGCTTACATATGTAAACTTTACGAGATATTAGTAAAAGTGTGTTTGACCTTCAATTTTCTGGTCGCTTCCTGGTCGCGTAAACGGATGGCAATCACTGATTTCTCTTTTAGTAATTGAAATTCTTTTACAAAGTGCACAGACTTTTCTTGTCAGTATCATTGCGCTCACGTGGGAATTTAAAATTATGTTTTGTAACGCTTAGTTTTTGTGAATTTTTGTAAATAGAATTTTAAGGAATTTTTAGGTCTAGCTTTTTTTCTTTACTTTTCTAACGTGTCTTACTGCATGCAAAATAAAGATACGTTAGTAACATTCATTTATGCAAAGTTTCATTGAACGGCATTTTGCCATTATTGAGATTTTGATGATTTTCTTTTTATCGATGAACAAAGTTGGGAGGAGTGTGGCAATCCCTTAAACCAGAGCTGGCTCGTTCGAGTTCCTGAGGTACACGGTGACACCGTTTTGCGGTTATCTGCAGTGTAAATACTAATTAGTCGCCCGATGTAATTAATCCATTTTCATTTGTAAAGACGACTCCCTCTGCCAGTGATTGCGATAAATTCAACTAAATTTAACACCCTCTTTTATGAAAGTTAACTGCACGGACAATCATTCTCTTTCCCCCAACTACCCCATGGTTAAATAAAACCGGAATAGGGATACTTTTAATTTTGGTTAGGGATCTAATTTTTGTTTCAGTTGGAATATCAAACTATAATCTGAAATATATTGCTAAATCAATTTGTTTTAAGGGCTTACTACACACCTCCCCAGCACGTTTATCGATAAAAAAGAAAATTATCAAAATCTCAATAACGGCAAAATGCCGTTCAATGAAACTTGGCACTTGTAATGAATGTTACTAACCAATTTTTATTTAGCATATAGTAAGACACGTTAGAAAAGTAAAGAAAAAAAGCTAGACCTAAAATTCCTTAAAATTCTATTTACATAAATTCACAACAACTAAGCAATAAAAACATTATTTTAAATTCCCACGTGAGAATAATGATACTGACAAGAAAATGTTGTGTACTGTTTAAAGAACTTCCAACTACTGATTTAGAAAGAGAAATCAATGATTGCCATCCGTTTACACGACCAGGAAGCAACCAGGAAATTGAAGGTCAAACACACTTTGACTAATAACTCAAAACGTTTACATATGTTAGTCACGAGGACACAACAAATTGCTGTCAGTATCATATTTATCATGTGGGCATTTAAAATGATGTTTTGTGTTGTTTAGTTTTTTTGAATTTATGTTAATATAATTTAAGAGAATTTTTTAATCTAGCTATTTTTCTTTACTGTTCTAACGTGTCTCACCATATGCAAAATAAAGATTCATTAGTAACTTTTATTTGTGCCAAGTTTCATTGAACGGCACTTTGCCGTTATTGAGATTTTGATATTTTTAACCAGCGAAGCTGGTTTTATTAATCACAATTCTGAAATCGGTATCAAACCAAAACGAGGCACTGGCAACCGGCGATTCACGCATTTCAGAGTAATCAGAGCAAGCAAAGTAGTCCAAGTTTCCTGTTACGTGTTAAAGTTGGCTCGTGCCACGTTAGTATCGCTAAAAGAATACTTGACTGCTTCACTGCGCTGTCCCTAATTCAGAACACAATCGACAACAGAAAACCAATTTTATCTAGGGGTTGTAGCCGCCAGGGATTCTTTAGCGAGCCACAGATATGTTACCTTTAGGTAGAGATATACACGATATTCCCGATGTTAGGATATTAAAATAGCTTAATATTAGTTCTGAAATATTTAATATATCTTTTCTGCTAATTCGAAGCTCAAAATAACAGTGAAAACATTTTCTTTATTTTGTCATTTTAAAGCCATTTCAATATTGAACGTTTGTTCCGCTGCTAAACTATCTGTTTCACAATTTGTTATTTTTATCATTAACAATAACGATAATGATAAATTTCCATCTTAGCATATTTTTCTTCAATTGTCCACTTTATGAAATAAATGCGCAAATGCTTTCACTTGAAATTTTCAAGACATATTGCGAACATTTGTTTATTATTTGATGATATGCGTTCATGAGCGTTGTAAATCACTGAACATGAAGCAATCATCATTGCTGAATACTTTTATATATTGGATTTCCACATATAAGCGTGAACAGTAAACAGTAAACTATTGAGATGTGTAAAATTTTACATATTAAAACTAGTATACCGGATATTATTCGTACAGAACTAGGGACATGTAAGATTTACAGATCTATGTATTCGAAACATGCTACGAGCAAGCGCGGTACCTGTCCGGCTATCACGTACGTGGCAGGAGACACGTCGACAATAAGGCCATCAGTGGTCCAAGGAACGGACTATGATTTGTTTCAGGAATAATGCATAATTTACATTTTTTCCAAAGGTGAAGATGTTTACTAGGTTTACGTTTTCGATTAAGCTAGAGATGACTATTATTTTTGTTCGGAGTACATGAAATCATAGGCGCAGTAACACAATGAATATGCAAATGTCAGTGACGTCAAAATTTCCCGCGTTTTGAAGAAAGCCAAATAACAGTAAAAGTACGTGTGAATATAGAGGACAGACCATGATGAAGCCTAAAATTAAAAACGACACATCTGTCTGCTGAAACTGATGTTATATGAACGGATTGTAAGCTAATGGACATTTATCCCATCTCCTTAACAACCAAAACTCAATGATATGTTTACGAATGTCTTAAATCTGGCACCTTTTTCTAATAATATGCTACATGAAAAACAACCATCGAGTCCGTTATTATATACAACCTAATACGGTGGAAATTTATGGTATAAGCTATAGTAATTCATTTTTGCAAAGAGGTGCCAGCTGATATGAATCTAAACTGTTCGCCCAAGCTAAGGTATATCTATGGAGTAAAGGGTTAACAGAAGCCTTCATCCAGATAATACATGGAAACCCTTATTTCCACTATCATAAAGACAAGATGAAGGTGTTTGCGAGTGAAACACGTTCTTTTGCTTTTTCGTAAATGGATACATGTATGAGAATCATGGCACTGGTTATTCTCAAGAAGCAAAATCGCTTCGCTGGTTTTCTGTACTTTCAGTACTTTTATTCTTTTTATCGATGAACGTACTGGTGAGGAGTTCAGTTTAAGGCAAAACGTTGCACTTATCAGCGCCTTTAAAATACTTAATGCATTAAGTTTAAGACGACATAAAGAAATGTAACTATTGTAAGGTATGTCGCATGTTAGTATTTTCCAAAGTTTAACTTCCCTTTACACGCTGTACTTAACTACTCGTGAAATTAGTCACATATTCATTTAATGCCCCTCTTGATCTTAAGGTGATATGTTTATACTATAACGATTAAGATATATATGAAATTCTACTGAACAAAATATGGGCTTTCTTAGCAGTAGTTGATTAAAGTGAGTTTAAAGCATTATACATGTACAAGGTACACAATGCATACAAACATGTGTTCACATTACGTTGTTTAGTAGGCAACAAAAACATCCAATCATGAACTAGCGTTTTTCATCTCAGATATATCGGACCAAATCATTGCAGCAGTTTTCCGTTAAAATAGCATGTGTATGAAATGCATGAGCCATTGTACTACATGATCTTGTGACCTTCATGTCATGTCATATAAATTGTGTGTTATTATATCTTAATTGATCTATTGCAGTTTTCTACTTTCGGTTTCAATTTAAAAGTTCGTTACTTACATAGTTGAACTTTATCAATATGGTGCAAAGTTTTCATCTAATTTCTGAAGAAATTATCGTACACTTTATTTTACATCTCGTTCACTTGTCATTTAAAACTGAAATCACTCTTGTTTTTGTTCATGTGGATGTATTGAGAATGATCAATTTAATTCGCATGACTCACTCCGGTTAGGAAATACTCCAAGACATATATCAAAGAGTCATGTGAGCATTTACAACAATATCTTGAAGACTTAGACTAAGCTTTGCACAGTAACGACTTAATTCGACAATGTCTTCAAAAAATGAAATACATTATATTGTGCTTTTAACGAATCACCTTAAAATAATTACTTTAATGGAATATTTGCTATACCGTTAAAATGGTGTATACTCAGCATAAAAGAAACTTTATTGGGATAAACGTTTGAAAAATCAGAGATCTCTATAAACGTTTTATTATACAAGTACATGAAGGGGGGTTCGTAATATCGCCTTATACCGACGTTTTCTCAGTGATTTCGGCAATATAGATCAGCAACTGTTGCGTAATATTGATTTTAGACGGTGCTTTTTACGTCTGAGATAAAACTTGCAGATCAATGAACAATAACAATGGTCGAAACATGTTCCAGAAAAACATTATATTGTATCTTTGACTTTGTGGCGCATATCTGGTGGAGAAAGAAACATAGACATGTGAATGCCGCGCCTGTTGACGTCGGTAGATTGTTCGGCTGCTGTCGTCAAACAGTTGTCGACTTAATACGTCGATTTGTGCAAACACGACCACCTGCGACAGGTAGAACAATTTAGCTAATATGTTAACCGTTTCGGATGACGACAAGAATGACGCGTCATCGTCATGTGTCTGTTCAGACAAAACGCAACCGTTTGCGACAGTTAAGTCGCTCAGGTAGTGCCTACTGACCTTACACTTTTAATATTATTATACGCCATCATTGGCACCTTAGTGTGCAATGGGCACATTCGAATTGTGAGAACGGATCACGATTGATTTTAGGGATGTTTTTGCCCTTTGTTTCGAAAAGATCAAATATAAATTGTGTAATCATAAAACTGAATCGGCTCATTCTTCTTTGAAAATTTTGAAAAAAATGCATTAACCGTAGAGAAAAACACAGTTACTCTTTATGTGAGTATAGGGGAGTATACATTATTTATATTTTTGTCAATTTGGTAACTGTCAAATTGTTAAGTTAATTACCAGTAGACTGATATGATCTAGTGACTTATGAAGCATGCATATTGGAAAAGTTTATTGTAGGTAGACAAACAAAGAAGTATTTGAACCCTGTTTAAAGTTCAAAGTTTTAGAACAACAGCTGTGAATTATCGTGTGATTTAAACAAATGCTCTGGTTTATCATACTCTTGTATTTCACTCAATGACAAAAGACGATATCAAATTAATATAAAGCTGTAATTTCTAAACGATTTTTCATAATACATTAAATAGAACGTAGCCCGTGATATTCATTTTCATTTATGAAGTGATTTAACAAAAATGTCATTAAATACGGGTTTCAGGTTACTGTACGTTTTGTTCTAAAAACTGCTGGGACGTTAAATAGTATATTAAGTGGTTTGACAAATTTGAAAATAAAAAAGAACTTTAACCCGGTGACACCAAAACAATTGAACTGCGCCACCAGAAATGCCTCATTAGTCTCGCTTTTTGATAAAAGTAATACATGTAGCAAACCCATAATTTAAATCTGGAAATGTATATGCATAATAATATTTATATATCTATAAATGTTTTTATTTTATCAATAATAGTCACTGTGGTCACGAGAAAGTATAGAAATTTGTGTACCGTAACATTTGACGCCAAGACAAATGCAAACAAAGGTAAGGTCTAAACCGCTTTAAAATCCTTAACGTATTTTTTCTTAAGAAATGCATAAAATTTGGCTACATATGTTCATTTTAATAATAGATAAATGTAACGATGACCTGAATGGGCTTTTTGCGTCTTGCAGAACTGACTTTAAACCACTGTCTATCATGCAACTATAAGTTAAGTGTTTCCTCTTTCCCTTTGTTTTGATTACAATGCATTTTGGAAACATATTATGTTGTTGATTTATAAAATATACTACTGATAATAACCCTAACCCTACTACTGATAATGAATACAAATTACTATTTCCAAATTTCTGGACAAGATGCAACACAGGATCTGAGCCGATTTCTGGTTTGAGCAATATGGATTTTCAGGCGCTAGCCGCTACTCATCTCCGCTTTGAGTCGAAAACATATTTATTTATTTTATAAGGACACATCCATTCCTGGCTGGGCGCAAACCTAGCCGCCTAGCCCCGGGTAGAGGCTGCTAAATATTTACACAAATATTTAATATTATATCGTGCTCAATGGTCTTCAAAAATGGTTATTGATAACAGTACTGACTGAATGTACGGGGCGACTTTTTAAAAGTACACATTAAAACATTGCCTGCTTTATTAGATAATATGCAGTAATAAAACTGCAAATTACTCTGAAGTCATTATTTACAAAAAAGAAACAGTACACATTTTATTCCCTCTCAAGCTGTACTGTGCTTATGACGGTTTTCTTTGAAACAATTATTGAAATGTTGATTTTCATCATTTGTTCTGACAGCGCTGGCTAAACCTTACTCGGAACAGTTTCAGCAAATTTCACAACAAGGACTTGTTTCGCTGTCTGTCTGTCTGTCTGTCTCTCCGTCCGTCCGCCCGCCCGTCCGGCCGCACCGCCCGCCCAACCCGTCCGTCCGTCCATCCGTCCGTCCGTTTGTCTGTCTGTCTGTCTGTCTGTCTGTCTGTAAGCGGAAACCCAAAACAACTACGGCTACGTTTGGTTCTAACTCATGTTACGGTGTGTCTGTTTGCATGAAGCCAAAATAAATCCGGCAGCATGTAGTTTTGACAAATTACAGTGACAGTATGTATGTCTGTCTACATGAAGCCACAAAAGCTGCAGCAACATTTGGTGCAGTCACACAACAGTGTGTGTCTAACTACATATTTTTTAAAGTCGTAATTACGGCGACAGATTTTTGTCCTGATACATAACAATGCATGTCAGTCTGAGAAAAGCTAAAATAACTGCAGCAACTCCTATGATTCCTCTCTGCATTTAGCTGCAATAAATGTGGCTAAATTATGAGGTAATACATAAATGTGTCTGACTGATTGCATGAAACCATAATAATTGTGGCAGCACTTGTTGCCGACATGTAGCATTTGGTGATGAAACATAACGTTGTATGGTTGTTTGTCTGTCTGCATGAAGCAAAAAGCGGGCTAATCACGTTGGTATTTAGCAGATTGGTAACCTTGACATTAGTAAGACACATTTGTCAAGGAATGTAAAGCCGAAGTGAAAACAAGTTCATCAAGGATAACAACAAAGACTTGAAAGTTCAATATGAGGCACGGTCGAGTTTATAAGTGAAGCCAGCGTATGTCAAAACTCGACTCAATCTTCAAATGTAAGACTGATGTTTGAGATTTTGATTTGTCTTTTTAAAAGAACCTACATGTATGTTGCCACCTTTACATACTTACTTTCAGAAACATTCATTTTATGTGATTTTTAAATGGCATAAATGGCTAGAAGTGCATTTTTTCGTTGAACATTAAGCATAGAATAAGGGTAATTAAACATGCCTTTGAAGCGTTCACTGAGAGTATTTTACGTTAAGTGATATTGTAAAGTGACTTCTAACTTATGGGAGTGAAGTCTTCGGTTACGAGAATTAAGACATACTCGAAAAAGTCCATAACGTTTTTCTCCAAAGAATAACAAATGCTCGATCAAGCACACCCGGTTACATGTTGCTAGGTGAGCTTGGACGTTATCCTATTTCTATTACTGTTAAGCAAGAATGAAACATTTTTGGTCTAATTTGTTTCTTGGTAAAGCGAATAAATTGTCCTTTTTACTATATAATATAATGCTTAACCAAACAGAAATCCAATGTAATTGTATCTGTAAAGTAAAAAGTGTTTTGGACTCTGCTGGTAGATTAGACCTATGGCTTAACCAATTTTTCGCCGTTAATAGAAGTACACATACAATTATTAAAACGCGTCTTATCGTTCAACACCGTCAAGATTGGTATTCTAACATGCAGTTATCTATTTATTTACTTAATATACTATTATTACTTTATTCAAAATATGTTTGTTAACATCTTGATATATATGTTAAATGAACCTATAATCTGCTCTCCACCATATTACATATTGACTTTCCCCATGTTGCATGTACTACACGTCTGCGAAAATAAAGTTGATGTTCTGTTCTGTTCTGTTCTGTACTACAAACCTTATGTCAAAATTATAGAATAAGGCTGCACTTTAAATGTCACAATGTTTTCTTTCTGTTATCATGACAAATCATACAAAAAAAAGTAAATTGAGTTTCTTTTAATCGATTTACTAAACAAATTATATATAATTAACAAATTTTGCAGAACGCAGAGTAATCGTCTTACGAATAAATCAAATTGTACCTTATCAAAGTAATTGACTTTATTTATTCAAATAATTATGTGTGAAAACACTCAATTACATTAAATATATAAAGGCAGAAATAAACTATCGTAAAAACATTCTATAAAGTTAACTCAAATTCATTGTAAACTATGTTAGATATATAAGATTGAAAAGACCCAATTTAAAACGATTGATATACTTTTTTACTTCTTTTTATAAATTGTAATGACAAGTTGCATATCTCCATTAGAATACCAGATTACGAATATGAATTTAAAAAAGAATGCTATTTCTTTTTTTCTTTTTTTATTTTATGTTAATACTCAGTATATCTCGTGCTTATATGAAAACGGCAACTTATACATACAGCTCACAAACAACGCTACTGTGATACATGTATTTAAATACTGTGTCACTGAACACGACCACATACGAAAAAATAATAAAGCTAAGTTTGTAACAGTCATTTTTACATTATACGAATATTTCGTAAACTAACTTAAGAGGAAAAATTAAATTCTCTATTCTACCCAAGTTTTAAATTTGAAGAACTATCCCTCGCAGTTGTATTGATTAAAGAGCTGTCCTCTGTATGGTTTATGAATTATTAAACTATATACCGTATATATTGATTTGTCAAAGTTAAGATTTTCAAACTAAAGCGCCGAGGTTGTGTCTCAACTAACATTTAAATAGGGCTTTCTTTGCAGAACAAAGGCTTGATAACATCTACTGACAATTAAGGTGGTATCATTTGTCACAATATAGATCTACTGTTAAAGTTGGGGGGAGTGTGATTTCCTATTTTCATAAAAGTTCATATTATTTAATAATTAAAATATTCTTATTACTTCAGATATCATTTATAGGGCATATAAATGTTATAGATCAATCAGGAATTTTAAAAAATAGAAATATGAAACAATTTCTCTCACGGAGTGAAGCCTTATTGCCGGGCGTCAAAACTTCCAAATTATCCACTATAGTATTAAACTACAGTCACAGGAAGGTTGTCTATATCAAGGTTAACAATGTCTTAGAATTTAGTTCAATAAACTTTACTAGAACAATAGCAAAACATCTTTCTCCCAGAGACTACAAACGGAAAATTTGAAATTCATGTTTGCATTGTTTATAACTATTGTTCTAGTAAAGTTTATTGAATAATTATAATTAATAAGAAGATTTATAATTATTAAATAACATGAAATTTTATGAAAATAGGAAACCACACTCCCCCCAACTTTAACAGTATATTGTGACAAATAATACCACCTTAAACGTTTACCGTGTGAGTGATTGAGAATACAATTTATTTGTTTTACACATTCACAGGGAAAAGAAATGTATACATATCTATCATACTTACGATTTGATTCCTAATGAGATGTCTGTAAATTGGTTTAAAAAATTAGGTGATCGGACGCGATATTATAAATTCTTCCTTTTCAAAAGCACTGTGAATAGCTGGTTTCTATAGAGGCGGTAAATATTGACGTGACACAGTTTATTGTATTTTGAAGGCCAATACATGTCTTTATAATTTGGTAATAAGTATTCAGAGTTCGTTTAAAAAGTCGGTTAAATAGGTACGATGAATAACGCCAAACTATAGCATGTCATGTCACATTGATTGCTAGTTTGACACAGATATAACGCACAAAGTAAGATAACAACAATAGTAATTAAAAGCAGATCCATTTCACAAATATACCAGCAATGGTATTTGTTATACGTTAAATACAAAGAATAAAATATCATAAAATATAAAGAGAAGTTAAGACAAATATATCAATGATCTGAGTATTTCTAACATGTTGATGCATTATGAAAGTCAAAAGCATCTCTTTAATGATCATTTTAAATTTCGATCCATCCCGATAAACTAACGTAGCAACAACACTATAATTATTTAAATATATATATTCAATAAATTTAACAGTAAATGACACATTTATTTAATAAATGATTACATGCACTCTTACTAGTATGCCTTTATGTTTAAGTAGGTACATACAATGTATATGCATCACTCTTTATTGAAATGACGTCCTCGTCCGTATTCGTGCTCCATACCCAACCATCCTTTCAGACATCCTATGTTGCAGGAGAAAGTTCCGTCCAGACCGCCCTCTAAGGAATTCTCTGTTTCAGGATGCAGCTCCCTCCCGTACATTCATCATGTCCATGACGGAAAGCCCCTTACGCATCCTCTTTTGATCCAGGAGGTATTTCCCTTACCATCTGCTCATGCATTTCCTCTTGTTTTATAAGGCATTTCTCTGCCGTACCCTCCTCCAAGGCATCTTCTCTCGTTCTAGGAAGAGACATTCTCCAGCAACGCCCGCTGAGGTATTCCCCTGATTCCTTGTCACCACACCGTTCCTTCTGGCATCTCTACCGTATTTAAAGGCTAGATTTCTTCCACACCCTTCGTTAAGTTATAGGAAGTAGCTTTCTCAAGCACACTTATGGAATTTACCCTTTACATTTAGAATTCACAGTGGCACTGTTTGTGCAGTGTGGCCGCCGTTTAAAGTCCCCCATCCCTTGGTGAGCAAATACATGTAAAGTCATAGAGATGTGCGTTTTCTTTACTTTCCTATCAATTTGATTCGTTGGTAATCCTGAACAATAACTTTTTTCTTCAAACCATCATCATATCTCAACGATGGTGAAAGCCCAATACAAAGTTGATTTTTTTTTACTACATTCATCTATTTTTTGCTGACCTGACTGCTTTTGTTCCTATTTTACGAACCGGCAACCTATTGTAGCAGATAAATTAACATAATATACCGAAAGCAAATTTGAAATAGATGAAAAGGAAACTTTTAAAGCCATAAAAAGATACTATAAATTCCTGAACAGATACATTAATTGTTGGCAGATAAATGCTAGAACATCATAAAGGTAGACTCTTTTGATACAGAATAGCATGAATTCAGTGGTGGGTTTTGTATTTTGCCTATAAGATTCTTCAATTCGACATATATATATATCAACCTTAAAAAACTATCTATTCTAGTGTTCTTTCACTCGTTTTTGGTTAGTATTTTTTTTGCAATGATCTGTAGAACAATCTAAATATAACTGGAAATCCTACCATAATAGATGTCGGTTTTTAGCATATATTAAACACCGGCAATTCAACCGGATTATCGTTCATGTAACGTAGATAGATATTTGACACGGCGAGGCATCCGCTACATTAGACATATAATCATTAGTGATCGGATAAGATTGATTTGGTTATCTAGTTGTGAACAGCCAGTCCTTCTAATCATTCATGCTTATGTTCATCTGTTAATCATTAGCGATCGGATAAGATTGATTTGGTTATCTAGTTGTGAACAGCCAGTCCTTCTAACCATTCATGCTTATGTTCATCTGTTAATCATTAGCGATCGGATAAGATTGATTTGGTTATCTAGTTGTGAACAGTCAGTCCTTCTAATCATTCATGCTTATGTTCATCTGTTAATCATTAGCGATCGGATAAGATTGATTTGGTTATCTAGTTGTGAACAGCCAGTCCTTCTAATCATTCATGCTTATGTTCATCTGATTGATTTGGTTATCTAGTTGTGAACAGCCAGTACCTCTAATCATTCATGCTTATGTTCATCTGATTGATTTGGTTATCTAGTTGTGAACAGCCAGTACCTCTAATCATTCATGCTTATGTTCATCTGTTAATCATTAGTGATCGGATAAGATTAATTTGGTTATCTAGTTGTGAACAGCCATTCCATGTAATCATTCATGCTTTTGTTCATCTGATTTTAATAAGTTAACTGTATTTTCTTTTATTAACTGCGATTGATAGCTTCAAAGTTTTTCAATAGAAGAACACTATTCTTTTGAAGGACAAGAAAGGCAGGTACATATGTGGTAAACGCGTATCTTTAGGTTTAGAAATCAGTGCACGTTTTCAAAATTTTACAAACATCTTTTCTTCCTTGAGTGTAAAATCTGAATGTAAAATTGTAAACCGAGTTTAGTGTTACTCTGTATTTGTTTGGTAGTTGCGAAGGTAGCAATTGTTTGAGACAGTTGAAAGGAATGACAGCACACTGAATCATCAAAATGTCTATCAGTTATTTATGTTTCAATCATTGGAAATTTTATAAATTGTAATTATCGCTTTCTTTAAGGCTGCTTAGTTTGAGCAGCGAAAGCCACGTTGTTAACTACGTCACTTATCTGTTTAAATACTTAATATGGAAATCGAAATTCCGAGGAAACGTTTGCTCTTTCCTAACGACTTTGCTTGGAATATGTTATTTAAAAGAAAACCTTTAAAATATGTACTCAATTTGAATAAAAGAAACAGAAATGTTCTTATTGTTATTTGTTACTTGTTAGAAAACTTAAATTATTTGATGACTGGCAATATTCATCAACAATGACAAATATCGGTAAAAGACCAAACACAACGTAATACGAACACAGTTACAAATGCTACTAAATAGAATGCAATATATCTTCAAACATATGAAATTTGTGTTTAATTGTTTATAATGGTTAAGACTCAATGCAGTTTAGTTACATTTGGCATCTTTAACTGTTTTTGCATTGTTATGATGTAAGATTTGGTGTGATAAATTGGGTTACCATCTAAAACTTTGCATGGGAGTGAAATAATAAAAGATACATCGATTTTCTTCTGGAAATAGTCAGCACGTGCTGTAAGTTGCAACATTACTGTCTATGCTACACATTGATTGGTTAAGAAAAATAATTATGCAATAGTGTCTAATAAAAAAATCAAGGTTTGGATGTTAGTGGATCAAGCCAACTGAATTATCTTCTGGGCACACATTAAGAGTTTCACATAATCTTAGTAAGGTCCAAGGTGAATCAGACGACCACATGCTAGCCTTGACACAACTGGATATGGTAAAGAAATCTATTTTAGCCACACCTTGATATTCAGTCTTGGGTATCAATGATAATAAATTAAAGTTTAAAGCACAACTGGATAATGGTTAGGGATAACAACGCAGAAACTATGAAAATAAAGATTTCAAGTATGTTAGCCTATTTGGCAAGTATGCAAACACTGGTATAAAACAGATAAAACCAGATATGAGGCTATAAGTACTGAAATGAATTCTACTTAAAACCACCTTTTTAACTTACATTTAGCTATTAAGTAGAGGCAATATAATTTAAAATTCACAGTATTTGGGCAATGTGTCGGTGTAACGTTGTAAAGTGACTCCCATAGAATAATGACCCCCCGATGTGGCGGCCGTAGAAAGTCTCCCCGTACATATAGTCAGTACTGTTATCAGTACAATAATCCGTTACCGATGTCATGCTGTGATGATAACGTTTATCAGGACTATCCGATCAATCATTTTTGTGGAGTTGTCCCGACTAGCTTTGTTGGAAGCGTTTTCGGAATTGTATAGCTAGGCGCTCTCGCCGTGACGGTGCCGGTTCGCTCCAAGGTAGAGGCAAAACAATTTGTATATAGAAGTCTTATATTCGGAAAATTATTACTGTAACAAAGTTCAGCTATTTTAATAATTGATTTGTACTTAATACAATCTTCTTGCTCATTTAAATAGATGAAAAGGGAACTTTGAAAGCCACCGAACACGACAAATATGAAAATACTGCAGGCTCGGTTTGATTGAGCCTGTTCATGGGCAGTAATGGGAATGCTTATTACTGCCCACGCCGCCTAGCCCCGGGTTGAGCGCAACTCAGTAATTACACCATTAAATAGTACTATTTCGATCCATCCCAAACGATGGTATGCATATGGCGGTGAACATGGAACCTTCAATGAGGTATTTTCAGATTAATACCATTCCATGTTCAGCGGCGTATGGTCTCCAGATAAAAGAATGGGTTTGCCCTAAACGAGAAAACAATGGGCGGAACTAAACAGAATAGAATTTTGACAGGGGATCTTAGAATATAAATCCTGCATATCACAGACTACGCCAAAGGCAAAATTTAAAAACCAGGAAGTATATTCTTGGGGGTGATTGGACAATATCCAAATCTATATTGGCTGGGATATTGAAACCACCTATCTATAAACTGGCCGAAATATTAAAACAAAAGGAATTTTAGAAGTACCATAAACATAGTACATAAGTATCGTGCTCAATCGACCTTCAAAGGACGTAACTGATAACAGCACTGAAAAGCAATTTCTCCTCCAACAATTTAAAAATTGCAAGGTTTTTAACGTAAGGTTTATACAGACAAATATTTACACCTCAACTTCGTCTTCTACGATGAAGTCTTATTTATCTAACGAATCATAATTTCCTATGGTAAACAGTGTGACGTATTAATTTAAAAAGCGTGGCTACAGAAGAACCGTTCGCAATTAGTTGGACGTTGCACAATGTTTTGACGTGTTGCGTCGCCGAGTACGCACGTTTTGCCACGAGTTGCTGCGAAAAAAGCGTGTCGTCATTGAATTTGTCGTCAGCGTGGCTGTTCAAACAGCAATTCGAAAAAGCCGTAATTTCACGAATTCTTCTGACAAGTTCTGTATTAATGAGATTATTTATGAGTGTAAATATAAGGCTTGAATCGATATTTGATGGTTTTCATTTGGGTATGAAAAGGAGTTGGATTGTTTAAAGAACTCACTTTAAACAACCCAACTGTTTTCCATACCCAAATGAAAACCATCAAATATCGATTCAATCCTTAATTTTATTTTGAAATTATCGGATTTAAGTTTGTGAAATGCACACAATAATTTTAAAAATTTTCATTGTGGGGTAGATTGGTACAAGGAAGTTTAACAAATAATCACAAGGTAAGGAATACAAAATTTGCGAACATAATTATAAGATCGCCGAACCAATTTCTTTGTGTAAATTGTACCTCATATAACAATGTTGAATGATAGTAAACTGATCTGAGAGGGTACTTGTTTATTGTCAAACTACATAAAAGAGAACTGCGGCATAAACAAAGAAGTAACAAAAGTAGAGGAAAGTTAATACTAACAGAACTTGGTGCCTTCCGTCGAACAAATCTGAAGTTCATCATCACTTAAGTTGATATTAAATGTAGAGAAATGACATGTACATGAACTGATCAAGTGTGATATACTCAACACTTTTCTTTAGTATAATCATTTGATTATATTTATGAAAAAACACCCACAACAACACCTTCTTGTTGCTTTTTCGCATCTAAAGTGTTAATAAGGGCATTTAATGAAATGCGAAAAATATAAAACAAGTATATATATATATATATATATATATATATATATATATATATATATATATATATATATATATATATATATATATATATATATATATATATATATATATATATATATATATATATATATATATATATATGTCAGCAAAGTAAAATCAAACGACAATCGACGACAATTTTGCCATCCAGTCATAGATGCTCTTCAATTTATTCATGTTAGCTTTGTCATTTAATACATAATGATCTTAGAAAATATCACGTGGAGATCTTTAAATGTCATAAAATTCACATAACGCCTCAATATCATAAAACTAAGGTTGGAGACCACTCTTAAATCTTGAAACCAGTCTCAAATCTCAAGCATCTGATTGGCTGAGACGGCAGTTTATGATTTTGGCTTAGGTCTCACCTCTTTTCAAGTGCGAAAAGTTGGCTATGCCTTTCAGTCTACAGTGATCTTGCCTATGAACAAAGTCGACATAACGTTCAATAACGAGTTGGCTATGCCTTTCAGTCTACAGTGATCATGCCTATGAACAAAGTCGACATAACGTTCGATAACGTTGGGATTTCATCATGGGCGCTCTCTCCATATACACCACGGTTCTGACATTATTGTTTATTACGATCTCGGAGAACGATAACATAATTGCATAATTGACCTTACGCTGGAGCGTCGATAACCGCGCCCACCGATTTTTAAGCGGAACAACTCTTCCGATGTCCGTCAAACAAAATGGCTTATCGAGTCGCTACGCTCGCAAACATACCTGATTATCTTGGAATAAATTACTTTAAAATGTAACTTACCATCACGAAAGAAACAAAGCACAAGCTTTTATATCAGGATGTTACTTGGAAGATTTAACAACACACGATGACGGAAATATAATAGAATTAAAGGGTGACGGGCATTTCAACCGCTAGACATAATTTTCAACCCATCGTTCAAAACGAAGAATTTTTAACCCATCGACTTTTCAACCTCTTAAATGAAGACTGTTCAACCCCGATCCCATTGGACATTTCAACCCATAAATGAAAACATATTTATTTTTCAACTCTTAAATTTATATTGAAGACATTTCAACCATATTATTAAGACATTTCAACCTCTCCCGTAAAAAACTAATTTCTAGTATACCCTACCAGTTAATTCATTTGAAATGGTTATTATTTTTAAATATTTTGCTGGTTTTAACAAATTTATATCTGATTTAATCATAAGAATTATACCAAATATACGGCTAAATGAATAGTGTTTTACTATAATACTATAGTTATATTATTTGTTATTTTTCATAAAAGAGTGAATATATTAGAGACCAGCGATTTACGATGATATACCAAAACTAGATTTAATGACGGCAATTGTGAAGAACGTTTTAATAATTTTAATTACATTGATTAATATAACAACTCTCGTACAATACTAGAGATGGCAACGAATATAATACTGGCCCGCGATTGACAGATGCAAATTATCTTTATTATCTTTATCGTATTTTAACAATCATAATTTTGATGCGGCTTTTAAGCTTTGTTGAAAAATAAAGTTGTCGATGTAAATTAAAACATAAACCACCATGGTCATTTGAAATTTAGAATAAATTATCCCCCTAAATATCTTTTATCTAATAAATAATTTTAGAAAAGTCCCAGGATTTATCAGTTAATCAGTATGTTTAGCTTTTTTCCACATTTGTTGTTGGTTTAGGGAACGGAATAAACCTAATTCCATTCGCTTGCCTCTCCGGATATCTAGTGTCAGAATTGCAGTGGTCGTAGCAGCACCTTTTCACCATTATTAATGAAATTTTAAACATAAACTTAAACATTTGAAGTCAGACAAGCTGGTCAGTTTGACGGACAAAATGGCGGATAGTAACAAGGTTTATCAGCGCGATAGTCTGGTTGGTTAATTGCACTGTCAGTCAAACGGCCAGCGTAAGGTCAATTGCAATGGGTATTTAACAGTAATACACATCGAGGGAACATCCCCCTGTTATCTTACCGAATAAAAATGATTACCTAAATACGAAAGAGAAACAAATTGCTATAATTATACCCGTTATTTGGCAGCAATATTCAATATATCTAATACGTGCCTCAGCTTTATCAACGTGGCATATTTAAAAACATTTAACTTTACAAAGGGACGACCAGATCACAACACTGTTCTTACTTCTCTGATCTTACCTTTTGTGAATAAAATGCAAATTTAAATATAATCGTTACCCATTCTCCGCTGAATAGTGTCTATTCATTTTAAATATTAATATTTTTATTGAATCTTAGCCAATAAAGTTATTTTAAATTATGTTGAATAAAAAAGAGATCGGTCGCCAAACTCGCTCTTAAGAGATTTACTAGACTTAGTGTGACTGACTTGGAGGACAGGGGATCATTGCTCAAACTGTACCGTTATCTTCATAACTTACTGTTGGTATAGAGATTTACTAGACCTAGTTTGTTTGATTAGGAGGACAGGGGATCCAAGTTTGAACTGTACCGTTACCGTCATAACTTTCTATTGGTAGAGCGATTTACTAGACCTAATGTGGATTGACTGGGAGAACAGGGGATCCATGTTTGAACTGTACAGTTATCGTCATAACTTTCTATTGGTAGAGAGATTTACTAGACCTAGTGTGGACTGACTTGGGGGACAGGGGATCCATATTTAAACTGTACCGTTATCGTCATAACTTTCTACTGGTAGAGAGATTTACTAGACCTAGTTTGGATTGACTGGGAGAACAGGGGATCCATGTTTGAATTGTACAGTTATCGTCCTATCTTTCTATTGGTAGAAAGATTTACTAGACCTAGTGTGGATTGACTGGGAGGACAGGGGATCCGTGTTTAAACTGTACCGTTATCGTCATAACTTTCTACTGGTAGAGAGATTTACTATTCCTAGTGTGGATTGATTAGGAGGACAGGGGATCCATGCTTGAACTGTACGGTTATCGTCATAACGTAATGTTGTTTTAGAGATTTACTAGATCTAGTGTGTTTGATTAGGAGGACAGGGGATTATTGTTTGAACTGTACAGTTACAGTCATAACTTTCTATTGGTATATAGACTCACTAGACTTAGTGTGATTGACAGGGAGGACATGGAATCATTGTTTTAACCGTACCGTTATCGTCATAACTTACTATTGGTATAGAAAATAGAACTTCTTAAAAAAACATGTATACCTGTATGTTCTATTTTCTTTAATACTATAAACTAGTCTAATAAATATTGGTTAGGTAAGTCTTTCTGAATCGTACACAATGTACATGCTGATTTGTCGCATAAACAATTGGTAATAAACGGACGGAAACAAAGCTCATTTTAATCTTTTCGTACTCAGGTATGCGAAATGGCAAGTATACCTGTTTTTACCGCTCTGGTTTATATTTTCAACTTCAGAAACTGTATCTAATAGTTGTTTTATATAATGATTCATTCTGTAAACCACCTAAACGTCCGATGTTTCATAATGTAAATAATGCTTTAGAATTATTTCCCTACATGCCGATTTGGCTTTCTTCTTGATTGAAGTTTCTTATGATAGTGAACTATGTATGCCGGTATACTTTATGTTTATTACAATAACTGTTGAATTAATGATTTGTTGTACATGTGCTTTATCGGTTTGTCACAATAAAAAACAAAAGTAGCAAAATACATGTTTGGTAGTTTTCCTGTCCAAAAAAATAACCGTCGTAAATATTTGCTTCGATACGACATTGACATAGGGCGGGGCTTTAGTTTAAGCATGCGCAGTTCGATGTATACCGCTGCATAACCGGCGTATATATGTAGGACTCAGATCATGGGTGGGTCCCTTATCGTGGGCCGATTTCCAAATCGTGGGCCGATTGCAAAATCGTGGGCAAATTGCAAAATTTTCATCTATGCAGAATATAAGACCGATCAAAAATAACAAACTCATATTAACATCTTAATATAGAATTGTTTAATCGTTTGATTGATAAAACAATAAACAAGTATGCCTGTTTTAATTGGTATCTGTTCAGCTCATGAACAGATCCGTCAGCAGCATCTGTGATAGTGTAAATTTTTCCGGCGTTTGTCGGTAACCAATGCACTTTCCTGGGCGACAAAAAAACAGACTTAATATAACTAGTCCCTGCTGCAAGAGCAGGATTGAGTCTGTAATATATGTTTTTCTCCGATGTTTGGGTAGAAGGAGACGTCCTCCGTAAGGGACTGGCTGAACTGTTCCAATGGGTACATTGTACTATGTAAATCGCGCACTTCGACACTTGACTCCCGCATTAGTTTCTGTTCCTAAAGAAAGCAAAATTAAGAAAAACAAATTGAGTGAAATGCAATGATCTATAAAGTAATTACAATTGAGTGAACTACACCTACGACCGCAAGCATCGCCGAAGCAACGTAGTGACATGCCAGGCGAGGCGTTCGGATTGCATAGATCGCGGAACGACGGCGCGCACTTGTTATGCCGTCGCTCGGTGTTATATGAGCGCAATTGGTCGCCCTACGACCAACTGGATCTCCGCGTCGTACACAGATACGACAGTGCGAAAGATGTGTTTGTCGGTTGTGCATGCAGGGAGATTGTACGGCGTTCACTGAGATGTCTTCAGCGCTTGTACAGATTGTTATTTAATTTAACTGCAATTTAAACCATACTCTTTCTTTTTCTTTGTTTTGGCTGTGTGGGGAGGATGTGTCATTCTGAATGCGGCAATTCCTAATATGCATACTTCACTTTTTTACAATGAACCGATCTGTCATGGACAAATGAAGACAATCTTAATCTCTACCATTAGTTCATGCATGAGCTGCAGTGTGCAAACGATGATCTTCATCACCCCGTTAGGGCGGTGTGAGCGCCGTGAAAGTGCAGCGCACGAAGTGGAGACACCGTGGTAGCGCAGACAATAGCCAACAAAAGCTCCGAACGCTATATACATGTAATAATCTCACATTGATTCCCTCTTTTCCAGTTTTCGAGTTTTGAATACTTACAGGCTCGTCAGTTCCTCTTCCACAATGATCCCCAAAATGCCTTCTGTACGACTGTTTCTAATATTCGCTTACATTGGGCTGTGAATAGAAAAGTTGTAAAGTTGTTTTCATTGATCTACTGCCATATGATGAATCGGATATCAAATGTTCAGATTACGATCATGGAAATTATATGTATTTTTTGACATTGAAACTTGATTTTGTAGTTTTAGGTAAAACTTCTTTTAACTAAAAATTATTTCAATAAAATTATGTGACCTATGTTATTTTACTGCAAAGATATGTATATAAATAAGATTTAATATATTTCTGTTGATGAATGCCTGCAAATATCACATCCAGAACTGCAAGAAAACCAACGCGTCCAGTCAAGAAACCAAACAACTTTCTAATAAACGTTTAAACATGCACACATTTTAATAATATTTTAAAAAGCCTACGAAGTACTAATTTTTACTAATGATCAACATCTACATACTGCAAACACAAGTTTTTGGGCTCGGGATGTACTGGCTGAAGGGATCCGGGAAAGGCAATTCCTTCGATGTACTCTGAAAATTTTAAACACGAAATTGTAGAAATAACTTTAACGACCAAATAAGCGTGCAAAATGTTAGTGATATTAAAAGCTTGACTTGTCTTCCAACAATGATATTTTACAACAGTACTAAAATTGACTGCTTTCCGATCACTTACGGTACATGGGACCAATTATAATGATACCTGGGCACATCATGCGAAAAGTTGTTTTTGGGAATTATCAAAGGTAAATGTAAATACAGAGTATATGCGTTTGCCAGGACTGAAATACGGGTAAGATACGGTGTGCGAATTATCATTGTTAGAATTAGTGAGGTTGAACCTTTAATTTTAAAAATACATTGGCATTTTTATAAAAAAAAAAAACTTATAATAGTTGTCTTTCTACTTTTAAAACTAATTTGTGTCATGAAATAAAAACATTAATAATTTAATGCAAGCGTGGGCGTGGGGCGGCAGCCCCGATTTTACCTCTATATTCTGAACTAACAATGAATACATGAATTAAAATGCCGGCGGGGTTATGGGGCGACAACAAATTTTACTTACACATGTACCGGTAAACTGCAGGTGTCCCCGAGTAAGGTCGGCTGTGATCTTTCAGGTGATTTTCCAAAATACGGCAGACTAACTCTTCCTTCCTTAATGTGGCGAGAACAAATTAAAATATATTTATAAGTATATGAATGTAAATGGAATGTTGACGGATAGCTTAAGTTGTCAATTTATGAAATAGGTTTTGTGAGGGCATGTCTTTTATTGCGATTTAGTATATAAAACTATAAACCCGAACTAGATTGACTGATATTTAAAAACATAACTAAAACCAAAACAAATGCTTTATAACGAACACAAACCTGTAAAAAGTGGTATTGTCCTGGGAACGCCTAAATAGTAACGACTTCTCACCATCGTAAAAATATTGGATTCCAAAATCCCCAAAATGTTATTGGTTTTCTTCTCTGGCAAATTTAGTTGCTTTGAAATCCTTTTTGGACCCCATTTCGGATTTATGGATTTTAGTTTTGCAACGTTGAATATTATGTTATATTCAGCCCAAAACAACTCCGGATTCGGGTCTTTATTTACAGATTTAGATCGATTTTAACTAGTGAAAACCCTACGTGGTCAATAAGCGCCGAGTCCATGTTTTGTTGTGTTTTAATTATTTTGACGTCGTGTCGACATCGTTTTCCCGCTCTTCAAACGTTGTATTTTGACGCCAATCGGACGTCATTCTAAATCGGCCTACGATTTGAGATGTTTACGGCCCACGATCTGCGATCGGCCCGCGATTTGGAAATCGGCCCACGATTTGGGACCGGCCCACGATCTGAGTCCTACATATATTTGCTACAATACGACACTCAGCAGTCGGAGTTTCAATAAATGTTTCAAATTGTATTTCAGCTTTACATAAATATACAAATATAGTGATATATTTATGATCACACGTGTTTGTGCAATTGATAAAAAACTAATTAAGATGATATTAAGATATAGCCCGGGTGTAAATAATACAAGAATATACTTTAAATTAGAAAAGCGTTCCCCATATCGAACGAAGAAATATGTGTTGGACAAGAATTAACGTATTCAAGTGTATGCGTTTGGAACCCTAGACCTCCAACACAACTGCGATTGTATAACGAAAGTGTTTTCTAATTGTTTATATATACATTTTGTTTAATTTGAAAGAAGTTTGATTGTTTATTTGGAGTTTCACAATACTGGTAAGTACATTTTAACATGTTTAACGATACACCAATTCATTTTTTATTGTTTTACCCAAAATGACAAAATTAAACAATGTGTATACAGCCCAGATATATAGTCCGTTCAAACCAGGTGGTTACATATCACCTGGTTCAAATTGGCCATATTTACATGCTAAAATACGTTTATTTACCCCTGGTAAATATGTGTCTGTGACCATTAACATATTAATTTTAATTTTAGTGCATTCACAACATGATTCATGGTCTAACTGAACCAGATGACACGGTTCGGTTGTACGAGTATAGTCCTAAAAACTGGTTAAAATGGGCCATATCTCTGACTTGGTATACAAGGACCTCTTAAACTTAAACCTAAATTTTAAAAATAAAATGAGATAGATAGAAACTGATCTATAAAATTGGGGCATTAACAAAAGTTTATGCCCAAGAATTTTGGTACATTCACATTATTCTGCAACAACACGCTTATATGCCTTTCCGAAAACTAAAAAAAGTTTTGCCCACGAATATAGGTACATCCACATTATTCTGCAAAAACATGCTTATACCATGTATACGCCTTTCTGAAAACTAACAAAAGTTCATGCCCACGAATATAGGTACATCCATATAATTCTGCAACAACATGCTTATAATATATGCCTTCCCGAAAACTAACAAAAGTTCATGCCCAAGAATGAAGTTCATCCACATTATTCTGCAAAAACATGCTTATATGCCTTTCTGAAAACTAACAAAAGTTCATGCCCCCGAATATAGGTACATCCATATTATTCTGCAACAACATGCTTATATGCCTTTCTGAAAACTAACAAAAGTTCATACCCACGAATATAGGTACATCCATATTGTTCTGCACCAACATGCATTTGCGCCTTTCTGAAAACTAACAAAAGTTCATGCCCATGAATAAAGGTACATCCATATTATTCTGCAACAACATCCTTATATGCCTTTCTGAAAACTAACAAAAGTTCATTCCCTGGAATATAGGTACATCCATATTATTCTGAAACAACATGCTTATACGCCTTTTAGAAAACTAACAAAAGTTCATGCCCACGACTATAGGTATATCTACATTATTCTCCAACAAGATGCTTATACTCTTTTCTGAAAACTAACAAAAGTTCATGCCCACGAATATAGGTGCATCCACATTATTCTGCAGCAACATGCTTAAACGCCTTTCTGATAACTAACCAAAGTTCATGCCCACGAATATAGGTTCGTCCACAGTATTCTGCAACAACATGCTTATACGCCTTTCTGAAAACTAACAAACGTTCATGCCCACGAATATAGGTACATCCACAGTATTCTGAAACCACTTCCTTATTCGCATTTCTTAATTTATTGTATATTAAATTGATAAAAGAAATAATTATTAACAAACGGAAATTATTGGTAGACGACCAAGTCGGCTCGATTTCTTTTATATCAGAATAGCAACCAGTCGTAAACAGGAACACTGATACACTTACTTAGTTTCATCTTACTGCATGTGTTGGAAGGCTGTGTTGTCTTTGTGCGGTTTGTCCTTAGTTGTTTAAACTTTTAGTATTATAAGAAACATAATAGTGGACACTGTTTAATTGTTCATTCTGTCTTCATTTTACCGCATTCGAAACATTGGATTTCAGTTTGAAACAAGAGCCGTCAGAGACGGGTTATGCTCCCCAACGCCGCTTTGTCACAAATACTTTTTTGTTAGAACAGGAAGAATTTGTAAGAAAGATATTGTATTTGAAAGTTTCCTTTACGATTCAAACAGAAAGCATTTTACAATATTGTACAAAAATAAGACAAAAAATGAGAAATTTCAAAGGGCACTAACTCAAAAATGAATAAAGCAAGAGTTATGGTTTTTGTGCATTGCACTGCTCCGCATTGAGATCATTCTACTTATGAAGTTTCAAGTTCAGAAACTTTTATACTTTGTGAGATATGCACCAGATAAAACTAAGTAAGAGAAATTTCAAAGGGAAATAAATAAAAAATCAATAAAGCAAGATTTATGGTTCTTGTGCACTGCACTGCGCCTCATTGAGATCTATCTACTTATGAAGTTTCAACTTCCTAACTCTTATACTTTGTGAGATATGCCCCGGACAAAAAGTAAGTATGGTAAATTTCAAAGGGCATTAACTCTATAATGAATAAAGCAAGAGTTATGGTTCTTGTGTGCTGCACTGCTCCTCAACGAATTCATTCTACTTATGAAGTTTCAAGTTCATAACTCTTATACTTTGTGTGATATGCCCTGGACAAAAAATAAGTAAGAGAAATTTCAAAGGGCAATAAATCAAAAATCAATAAAAGCAAGAGTTATGGTTCTTATGCACTGCACTGCTCATCATTGAGATCTATCTACTTATGAAGTTTCAACTTCATAACTCTTATACTTTGTGAGATATGCCCCGGACAAAAAGTAAGTATGAAAAATTTCAAAGGGCAATAACTCAAAAATGAATAAAGCAAGAGTTATGGTTCTTGTACACTGCACTGCTCCTCCCTGAGATCTATCTAGTTATGAAGGTTCAACTTCATAACTCTTATACTTTGTGAGATATGCCCCAGACAAAAAGTAAGTATGAGAAATTTGAAAGGGCAATAACTCAAAAATGAATAAAGCAAGAGTTATGGTTCTTGTGCACTGCACTGCTCCTCATTGAGATCTATCTACTTATGAAGTTTCAACTTCATAACTCTTATACTTTGTGAGATATGCCCCGGACAAAAAGTAAGTATGAGAAATTTCAAAGGGCAATAACTCAAAAATGAATAAAGCAAGAGTTATGGTTCTTGTGCACTGCACTGCTCCTCATTGAGATCTATCTACTTAAGAAGTTTCAACTTCATAACTCTTAGACTTTGTGAGATATGCCCCGGACAAAAAGTAAGTATGAGAAATTTCAAAGGGCAATAACTCAAAAATGAATAAAGCAAGAGTTATAGTTCTTGTGCACTGCACTGCTCCTCAACGAGATCTAACTACCTATGAAGTTCAGTCTTGATACCTCTCATAGTTTTTGTGTAATTGTCCGGACAATATTATGACGGACGGACGGACGGACGAACGGACGGACGAACGGACAAACGGGACGGACGGACGGACAAAGCGACAACTATATGCTCCCCCGAATTTCGAGGGGAGCATAAAAAAAATGACGCATAGTTGAATCCCATTAAGGAGCTCTTGTATTTCTTATTGCTTCTACACTGCGATCAGTTTACAAAGTATAACCAACATAAGACAGTTTTAACTGCTCATACAGCGAACGACTAAAGTACTACCATACATAACCACGTTCTTAAATTTTGAATACAGGGACAAAACACCTCTTCATGATTTGTTTTACTTTTTTTCGAATGACAATCCTCGAGGTGTAGGAACAGACCTGTATCCAGAAAAACGATCGTCAGCAAGGTCCAGCCGCAGCCGACATGACCAGCTGTAATTATCCAGAATGCGATAACTTGAGAGGTTAACCGCCAGGCCGATGTTACTAGCTGAAGCCCAAAAAGGTCTCTCGAAAGGTGTAACTGCAGAGCTGAGTTATCTAGTCGTCTCAAGACATTTGAGATTCACCTCAGACTCTAATCGTAAGCATTTATCTAGTGATAATCTATTTTGACTACCGTTCTACCTCACAATTGGACGTGTTTTTTTTATCCCAAACCTAGTTTGCTTTATGACGCATTTAATAAATTGAAGTTTGAATGTTTAAGTATCAAGTTACAACCATCGATCTTATACAGACTGAATGAAATATTCAATCTTGATCACATGTCTTTCATTCAATACAATAGGTATTTCTTAACATTCAATAAACTCTTAATATCGCCTGCAACTTAAATAATATATAAAAAAATAAAAATCATTGACTGGTCTATGCTTTGTTCTCAATTCGATTATACTGTGATATAAATAAGATTAAATGTAAGTGATCCAAATTAAATCGCAACAGGTGGATAGGTTGCGTCTCGGCCTAAAAATTCCGAGTGACTAACATTTTTTGTATTCCACAATTTTGTTCCATAAATGCGACGGAAATGAGGAAAGCAGGAATTTAAAATAGGAAAACAAACAAGGTAAATTGTTCCTTGTTTCATTAGTTTCTTGTTTCATTAGCATTATGTTTGTTTTAGTGGGGTACAGAACTGAGAGTGGAAATGTATTACATTTCTTCAGTACAACATATAACCATTTGTGCTATAAGCTTGTTCTTCGATTTGAGTATGTTATCAGTAACGAGGCAGTTTTGTTCTTGTTCTTATTTTACTGTGCTGGTTTAAGATTAAACAAGATTGTATTTTTAATTATTGAAATTATATATACAATAGTTATCTTTTTGCAAATATAAAACTTCTAATGAAAACGTTTTCTTTGTCCGAATATTGAGAATGATAAAGACGATGCACACCTGTTTCCGCGATTATTACCCCGTTATTCGTGAACGTCAAATATGAAGAACACAAGAAAACAGTATGCAATAACAAAAAACCGCAAAACGCATCATTACCTATTTTGTTAATAAGAACATTCATTGATTGATTGAGATAATTGTTCCGATAATAACTAACCAACAAATCAATATCTCAATCAATCAATGAATTTATTGACATTAAATTATTTTATTGCTTTATCACTGACCTAATTGGCCACTTCAGGAGTCTTTATCATGATAATATGAAAGACAATAACATGGTGCTATATCATAAAACTAGTATTCAATTTGTCTAGTAGTACTTGTAAAATTTGGCTATTTTACATGTCTATATCATGTTTACACAAGATAACTAAATAGGTCTATTTCATAAAATTATAATTGGCTACTTCAGGGATCTTTATCATGATAATATACTTGGCTTCTTTAAACCGCCTCCCCCAAAACGATACACAAGTACTCGGACCTTTTTCCGGTTGAGTAGTCGGGTTATTCAAAAGTGAGAACACCAATACTGTACAGTACAAACAATAATCGCCTGTCCTCCTAATCAAACACACTAGATCTAGTAAATCTCTAAAACAACAGTACGTTAAGATAAAGAAAAACATATTTTACTTACGATAATTAAAATTAAATATTCATTTACTTAGCAAAATATATATAAATTTAAAACTAAAATGAGATCACTAAGTTATTCGCAGATATTAGTTTACATTTTTTTACAACTAAGTGAAAAAAATGAAAATTA
This sequence comes from Corbicula japonica, assembly GCA_038501625.1. Taxonomy (NCBI): domain Eukaryota; kingdom Metazoa; phylum Mollusca; class Bivalvia; order Venerida; family Cyrenidae; genus Corbicula; species Corbicula japonica. Next base: position 237,329 of record JAZAYU010000414.1, on the reverse strand, counting down.
AGTGAAACAAACAACAACAGTGAGAACATATTAACCGAACCTTTCAGGGAATGGATTGGGGAGACATGGGAGAATGTCCAGAACTCCTTCTGCTCAGCCAAGGGAGAAGTTGTTCTCAATATGTTTCATATAGAAAACCAAAGTTCTAGTTACTTCTCTCTTAAGTTGGAAAAACTGTTTTCATGATCAAAGCCAATCCCTGCCATTGATTATAGTGTCTAGGAAGTTCCTAAACTTAAAATATACTGAACATTTGTTATTCGTTGTATTTCTTTACTGACAATTGCTCAATTTTATGCAAAAGAATACCAAGAGCCCTAAATATTTGATCATTAAATGAACCTCACAGCAGTTGCCTATTTCGCAAGCAAACAGATTAAAATTTATGAAAGCTAATAGTCCACATGGTATCATTTATGAATCGTTGTAAACAACACCCATGCTCTTGAACTGCTGGAAACCATTTCGTCATTAAAGCATTTATTTTGATTTTACATGTAACACCGATTAAAACTAAAATAGTTAAACATAAAACTTGCCTGATGATGTTAATAATAGTGTCATTTAAAACCGTATTTATTAGCACTGTCATTGTTTCACTGACAATTATATGAAAACGCAACAACAGTGAGATCATATTAACCAAACCTTTCAGGGAATAGCTTACAGGGAGACAAATTGAGTATTTAGAGGAGTGTCTGTTTGCACACTGCATGTAAGAATGATATTTGTTATTATTCTTACATGTGGTGTGCAAACAGACGCTCCTCTAACTAATCTAGTTGAATTCATTGACATTTTTTTCACGAAGAATATATTAATATTGGTGCGTAGAATTCTTCTTTGTTATATATGTTAACTTGTTTGTATAACCACGAAGCCTGAACAAATATCTTTTATTATACTTGCTCTGCCTTTCTTAAAAGTTGCTTTTACGTTTAAGTCTGCGATCAATATTTGTGACGGTATTGATTTATTAGCTGACAATATTTTTTGTCCGAGCATATTACAGCATTTTATAGTCATCAAAAAATCTACCAGTTTCAAGTATCATTTTAGTTTACGAAATTGTCCTTCCTGGTTTCGACCGACAACTAATGTTGAATGCGAGTCAGCAAACTGACCCGGAATTAGCTCGACCGTTAAGACATCAAGTGGAAGAGTCAAACTCTTACAATTATAGCTGTATCCAGAAACATGATCTTGCACGGACACAGCCCCCGCTTGGCTTCAGACTGAATTTTCATCATATGACATAATTATACTGAATGCACAGAAGTTAGACAAACATTTATAAATGATCAAATGCAAAAAAAGAATTGTTAATTTTCAGTGGTCACTTTTGAGGCATCTGGAATTCAGCAGCAGACTTAAAATAGTTTGTACATGTACCGTACTAGTATCTGAAAATAAAAGTCAAGAAAATAACGAGTTTAACTATCAATCCAAATAACGACAAGAACATTGTTTCTTTTTTGCCAACGTTCCTGTGTTCTGAATAAAAATGTAATATGCAGATCAGGAATAGACATACCCACAAAAAACAGCTTTCCCACGCAGCAAATAAGAAGAGAGGAAAATAGAGTATGTGTTATAAGTTAATCAAATTCAAATAAAAAACTACAAACGATTAACAAATATGAAAATACTTGGGGTTACCGCCTTGGAATAATGCAAACTATTTATGCAAACCTTGTTCCCGAGATTTCAAAAAGTTACGTACCTGTTATCCTCTGATTTAAGTGCCATACTTACTAAAAGAAACTTCGACAAATATAACTAAAACAAGACAATCTATGTACGAAATATAAGAAATTACCGGTCTTTAAATAGCCGATTGCTTTGGGATTGCTTCATTAACTATTTATGTTGAATTGTATTTTATTTTTTAAAATTGTAGGCTTTGGTCAACAGTTACTGAAACAGTAACAAACGTGACATTAAACAAAAGAAAAACAGAAGCCATGGCAACTGCACTCGACCCAGCATTAACAAAGAAAACATTCATTAATTGGCTCAAAGGAGCCTTAGCGGTCCTTTTCGCCAGAGAAGGGTTAACAGAGTTTGTTAAAAATGAGATCTCTGACTTCCAGAGAGATTTGTTACATTCTATCTTTTCTCAAAACGGGATACCTTCCGGTGCAACATGCAGTTCATGCTCGACCGCAAATATGTTAAAATGTCCAACACAGGATTTTTGTGATCGGAGAAAGCCTTGTAAACAACATGACTCAACTGTGAACACCAAAATCCCAAATAAGAAATGCACCAGAAATATTTGTCATAATATAAAGGATGCCATACTTAAACACCATAGATTCCAAGGACCTACATGGCAAATAACAGATGCTACGAGATGGTGCTCAGATGCCTTTCAGATCGCCAAGTGTTACTTACCTCCTAAAGGGTATGATAACAAGAGTTCATTTGCCGAGATTGATTTTAATGGTACACTGGGAATAATAATCAACAACAAAAGATTCCAGAACCTCATGATTGCACAGTTAAATACGACTCCAAATATTTGTTCAAAGGTAATACAACACAAGATATGACTGCATAGTTAAATACGACTTCAAATATGTGTTCAAAGGTAATACAACACAAGATATGACTGCACAGTTAAATACGACTCCAAATATTTGTTCAAGGGTAATAGAATACAAGATATGACTGCACAGTTAAATATCGCTCCAAATATTTAGTTCAAAGGTTATAGAATACAAGATGTGACTGCACAGGTAAATACCGCTCCGAATATTTGTTCAAATTTAATAGAATACAAGATATGACTGTACAGGTAAATACGGCTTCAAATATTTGTTCAAATGTAATAGAATACAAGATACTTCAGTCACTTTGAACCCCTCTTAACTTGCCCTGTTTAATTGTTTTTGTCAATATCTAAGAATAAATTTGAATACAATAGAGTGCTCCATTGAGTAAGACCTCATACGTCCATTCGATTAACTTATAAGTTTGTTGTTGTTTTGGTTTTATTTTATTCGCAATTCTTATTAATAATTATTGCATCCTCAAAGTGCGGACCCGCTCCTGTGAATACATTGTTTTCTTTTAAATATATGCACTTGTTTGAAAAAAAAAATGTTTCTAATAAAATTTTAAAAGAGATGAAAATAAATGTCCGGAGACAAGATTTTAACAAATACGCATTAAGTAGAATACTACTACCGCTCGTTAGATGAATATTCCTATGTTTAATCAAGTACGATCTGTCACAAGTGTGCACAGACATCGCATTTCTCACGGTGTGTGAATATGTGTCGGGATGTCTCATACTATACTACACATCTGTAAACCGCGGTCCTGTAAAACCTCAATATTGACACATTATTATATTAATCAGGTCCGGGAAATGATCAATGAAAACATCCGTCACTCGGCTAGCTACGAGCTGTCAGATATCCAGCTTGCCCAGTGCATCGATGCTCTAAGAGATCTCCTCCAAGATCCAAATTTCCTCCTTAATGACCAGCACGCTAAAGATGCCGTCAACAAAATAAACCAGGTATGTTGCACCATGCAATTGCCATAATGTTATGAATCGACACATATTAAATGACTGGTATGGTTGTAAAATAGGAGAAAAATATATTTGTTATTAGTGACGTTATTTGAGAATGTTCTTCTATATTTTATTTCTTGTTGTTGTTCGTTTGTTTGTTTGTTCTGCTTATACAACGTATAATTCAATACATTACTGTCACAGTTGCAGTATAACACATTGACTATCACTGCGGATGACATAACTAAAGTCCTGGAGGAAAATATCAGTAAATGTATCAGTAAAGAACAACAAGAAGCAATACAGGCTATACAGGATCATCTTGCGAAAGTTCAAATAGAATCAGTGGAGAGTTTGAACCGCGTTATAAGTGTGAAAGATAAAGCTATAGACGATATCAAGAAGACAGGAGACGATCAGATACAGACAATCAAACAAATTGCCACTACAACTGTATGCGACCTTTCAAAAGGTAAATTATGTAATTGTCTATTCATAAAACATGCTAAATATGTGTGTCATCGCTCTATAGCAACTATCATATCACCCCGTGTTTTTGTTTTCATTTTGGAAGACTCTCTGCATTATGCATACATGTATGTAACGTGGCTTGTTTGCTATCACAGTAAGCCAGGAAATCTGCATTAGGCGATGTGTATGATTTTGACAGTGCAACGACGTGGTATTACTTTGCAGAATATTTATGAACTATGACACGGATCACCATGCATTATGCCTGACAATTGTCGTTGTCAATGTTCCACAATAGGGTTAGAATTTTAAATCAGCGACACGATCTACTTTTCTTTAAAAAAAAGAAAAAAAGTGAAATATGCATATCAGGAATAGCCAAACTCATAAAACACAGCTTCCCCACGCGGCAAAAAAGAAGAGAGGAAAAGAGAGCATGTTGTTATAGGTATGTCAATTCAAATAAAGGACGCCACAATGACGCCACAAAAAAATTAACGACATAGAGAACCCAATGGGGGTACCGCCTTGGAACGGCCTGTGGCAAAACAAATTGAAGTATGGGGAGCTTATGATTATAAAGAAATTGACAAACTTCATATCAGATTCTGTAATTATATATTATGTGTCCGGAAACAGACACCAAATGTTGCTGTCTATGGAGAACTAGGTAGATTTCCTTTATCTGTGTTAAGTAAAAATCCGATCATTAAATAATTTTTTAAAAATCAAGAAAAACATGGTCTCTCCTATATTTGCTATGTTCAATGGTCTAGAGCGGAAAATATGGCCAACACTTGGGCATCTTGTATGAAGATCTCTATTGATAAACTTGGTTTTACATATATTTTGAATGAATCTAATCACAATGTTAATTATATGCCAATTTTGAAAAGACGAATTTATGATCAATATATTCAGGATTGGTCAGCAACTATAAATACTATGTCTAAGTTAGAGTACTACAGACAGTATAAATGTACATTCAAATATAAAATATTTGGATTTAGTATTAGATGACAAGCTTCGCAAGAATTTAGTATGTTTTAGATTGTGCTTACACTCATTGAAAATTGAACTTTATCGATATGCCGGTGTAAAAAGAGAAGACAGACACTGTAAAATATGCAGTAATAGGAGTATTGAATCTGAGTACCACTTTGTACTGTGCTGCAATAAATATACAGATATACGTAATCACTACTTGGGCCATGTTTCATGGCCATCCATGAACACATTTGCTAATATTATGTCCTCCGAAAATAAAAGTAAATTGATTAGATTATGTAAGTTTATAATCCCTGCCTTTTCAGTACGAATTAATGTCCTTGTTACTTCACAAACTGTTCCTTAATTGTTATTTTTCAAACTGTGTGTAGTTTGTATATATTGAATGTGTTGCCATTTTATGTGCATGTATTTGTATATGATTGTTTTGGCCAAGACAATTTTATTGTCGATTTGCTGAATTAAAAACTTGAAATCTTGAATTATTAATTCATGGACAAGTTGTAATGAACATAGGGCATTTTTTTACAGATGGTTCTTATGATAATTATACCTTATGGACTTGTCAAGACCTAATAGAGTCGCTAACTTTCTTACTGGATAATATTTATGTTAGATTCGGTACCTCTATTTATAAACAGGTAATAGGCATCCCAATGGGTACTAATTGTGCACCCCTTGTTGCTGATCTGTTTTTTTACTGTTATGAAAGAGACTTTATGTTATCTCTTTCTACTGAACATCAAGATGATATAATTACAGCTTTTAACAACACCTCGAGGTACCTTGATGATTTAATAAATATAGACAATAACCATTTTCCATTACTGGTTAATAAGATTTATCCTAAAGAACTACAACTTAATAAAGCGAACACTTCAGAAAAGCAAGCAAACTTTCTCGATCTAAATCTGTCCATTGAAAATGGTTATGTCACTACTAAAATTTATGATAATAGAGATTATTTTAATTTTAATATAGTAAATTTTCCGTTTTTAGACGGCGATGTTCCCCGTGCAACATCTTATGGGGTTTATATCTCACAGCTTGTTCGCTTTTCAAGAGCTTGCAACGATGTTAATGATTTCAATGAACGTAATCTTTGCATTACAGAAAAAACTTTTAAAACAAGGTTATCGGTATCACAAATTAAGGAAAACCTTTTGCAAGTTTTATCGCCGATACCCAGATTTAATTCATAAATACAGATGCTGTTTAAAATCACTTTTGCAACAAGGTATTTCACAGCCAGTGTTTTATGGAGATTTAATTTATAAACTTAAAAAGATAAAAGGCAGTGTTAATTTCTCCCGGTTATTCGCAAAAACCATCTGTAAATTTAAAAAGAAAGGTTACCAACATGATATTTTACAGCGCTCTGCAGGCCTGGTGATTAACCCTTCTACAGTTGATCATTATGCTTACCTCTTTGGTTGCACGACGGTGGCAGGGGTTTACGAGTTTATGAAGGTTAATGGGGAAATCTTTTCTTAAAAGAACCTAGAAGCTCGATTGTTTCTATCCCTGTCATCGTGTTCTTGCTGATTTTACTCCAGGAGCTCTGGTCTCGGTAAGATCATTGAGTACCCGCCCCTTCGGCTTTGCAATGCTCTTAGCTTCTTATGTTTTATATGTTTGTGTGCTTTTGCATGCAACATTGTTAAGCCGATAAGTGGGTTGGAGTTTTTTCACCAAGACAACTTGTACTTGTTTTGTGATATGAGAACCTGTTGGGGCAAGTGTGAGGTTGGTGCACCCTAGAACCTGGTTTAAACCCCCAGTGGCAATTTGATTTGCCACTGACCGTTCCAAGGCGGTAACCCCTCGGGTTCTCATTTTTCTTTATTGTTAGTCTTTTTTGAAACTGATCATTTTATTAACCATGCTCTCTCCCCCTCTCTTCTTCTTGACTGTGTGGGGAGGCTGTTTTTTTCTGAATGTGGCGATTCCTGATATGCATATTTCACCTTTTTATATAAAAGTAATAACAAAACCCAGCAACGTACGATCGGTTTTGTTATTAATTTAATTATATGTCGTTTGATTGTTTTTCAAACACAAAATATAGACAAAAATCGTTTTTTCTGCAATTTATGATAGTGTCCCGAATCGAACAAATTTCTCAAATAAGCGCCGACTACTGATCTAATGTAGTGACACGGATGATACATGTACCTGTCGAGTCAAATAGAACCATGTTATGGCATGCGGTTAGCACAATAATTACTTAAACTATAGGTTTAACTGTTAATCCCATAGTTTAACAGACTTAAACCCAGGGTTTAAGAGTCTTAATCCTTTAGTTTCAACTTTTCGGAATTAAAACTATAGTTTAAGACCTTAAACTATATGTTTAACAGTTAAACCCTATGTTTAACAGTTAAACCCTATGTTTAACAGTTAAACCCTATGTTTAAGACTCTTAAAGCTATAGATTAAACTTTATTTCTCTTAAACATATAGATTAAGGTCTTAAACTATAGGTTTAACTGTTAAACCCGTAGTTTAAGACTTCATTTCACTGTTTTCTCTTAAACCTATAGATTAAGACTTTAAACCATTGGTTTCAACTTTTTTGCTTTATCCCATAGATTAAAGTTTCATTTTTCGTGTTTTTGTCGTAAAACTATATGATTAAGAGATTTTAATTCTTAAACCCGTAGATAGAAGTCTTAAACTATGGGTTTAAGCGCCGTTTGCACATTAATTACTTAAACTATATGTTTAACACTTAAACCCTAGGTTTAACAGCGGACCAATAGAAACTATAGTATTAAGCCGTTCAACCAATGAAATCGCTCTTGGTATTTCACACGTGATTAGCGTTGTTGATAAGGTAAATATGTCGTCTGCTTATGGTTCAATACTGGACGTAAACGACCATTAGCAAAATAATAATTATTAACTAATAATAGCCTTAAACGGCGTTGTTAAAAAGACAGAATTATTTTTATATAAATTGACGTGTATAAACTTATTTTATTTATGGACTAAAACTGGATCTATAGTTTTGGATTTTGGACACTATTTCATAGAAAGTTAAAGGAAAGCTAAGATACCCTACCTATCCGAATATGGACAGTTTTGCAGTTTTCTCATTCGTATTCACAAGCAGAATGAAAGCTTACACGCATTTTATCTTTTTGTTGTTGTTTTATTGTTGTTGTTGTTGTTGTTTTGTTTTTGGTTGGTGACGATGGGACCTACCACCATGAGCAAATAACCATGTAGTAAGCCCCGAATTGGCAGATTTCATCTGGTTGGGCAGTACTGGCAAGTTTGTCGCGTCATAAAATATTATATTGACAGATAGATTGGATACACAAAATAATTTGACGTGAATAAAAATCATAATTATGCACTGCCGACGTCCGATCAAATAATTTATATCAAGGTTAGAATTCTCAAATATTTTTACTGTACACGTCGTGCAAACAGAATCTTCATTTACAATAACGATTTAAAACAACGATCATGTAATATACCCTGTTCAACAAACATCGGGGATCGACATAAAACGCATAGTGACCAAAACACAGGAAGTATACGTGTTAATTTTCTTGCAACACAAAAAATGGATCCATAATCGCGACATTGTTAAATCCCATTGATTAAAGTTTCATTTAACGTATTTTTGACTTAAAACTAAATAATTAAGAAATTTTAATACTTAAACACGTAGATGGAAGTCTTAAACTATGGGTTTAAGTGCCGTTTGCACATTAATTGCTTAAACTATATGTTTAACACTTAAACCCTAGGTTTAACAGCGAACCAATAGAAACTATAGTATTAAGCCGTTCAACCAATGAAATCGCACATGATGTTTCACACGTGATTAGCGTTGTCGATAAGGTAAATTGTCGTCTGCTTATGGTTAAATACTGGACGTAAACGGCCATTTGCAAAATAATGATTATATGGCGTTGTTGTTAAGACAGAATTATTTTTATTTATAAATTAACATGCATATACTTGATTTCTTTAAAATTGGATCTGTAGTATTTGATTTTGGACAGGATTTCTTAGAAAGATACAGGAAAGCTAAGACGTTCTTCGTATCCGAATATGGACAGTTTTGCAGTTTTCTTTATTCGTATTCAAAGCAGAAGGAAAGGTTATGCGCATTTTATCTTTTTGTTCTGTTTTTTTGGTCGGAGACATTGGGACTCACCATGAGCAAATAACCATGTAGTAAGCCCCGAAGATTTCTTCTGGTTGGGGCAGTAAAGGCTCAGTAAGTTTGTCGCGGCATGCATAAAAAATATAATACAGATAGATAGACTGGATACACAAAATATTTTGACGTGATTATGATATTTCACTATTTTGGACTTGAAAAAGATCATACTTATGCACTGCCGACGTCCGATCGAATAATTTTTACCAAGTTAAAAATTCTCTTTGATATTTTAACATATCGTGCAAACGTCGTCATTTACAATAAAGAAATTTAATATTATCCTGTTCAACAAACATCAGGGATCGACATGAAACGCGCAGTGTCCAAAACACATTGAGTATATGTGTTGATCATACTGCAAAAACTAATAACCGGGTTATCCGATCAACGAATTTTTCGCTATATAGAACAAAAAGGCAGTATCATTCATGTGCATAACTTTTCTCCTGCTCATCTCAATTCTTAGGAGCAAACATTTTCATAAAATTTAATCTTTGCTTTATATTTATATAGTTATTTCATAGAACATTTTAAATATTGCGATAGTCTGTTTTTAGGCTATAGTTAACCATCTCAGCCTCCTATATATTATATTGAAAATCGTTCAAAATCAGCGATCTGTCCGTTTTTAGTGGATTAATTATGCGTCTTTCAATTACTTATTGTTAAGGTGACATATAGACCCATTGGGTCGGTGCTTTTGTAATCTCTTTATTTATTAACTGCCATTATATTATGTTATGCACATGTCGCTATAATAAAACATTTACTTACTTACTTACTTACTTAGGTTCAAACGGATAAAAAAACGAGACAAATTTATCTTTCAACTGACAGATGTTTTCTTTGTAAAACTTATGATGTGATAGTCTGTTTTGGGGGTGAAGTTAGAAAAAAGTTTTAATTTGAAAAAAAGGACCCGATACATATTGCGCTGAATCGAAAATCGTTCTCGGGGTTAACCTTATTTCGCGGTTTAATGGAGACGGTTTAACAATGTGCCATTTCAGCATTTAAATAAAACTATTTTACTTCAGCTGTAAAATGAAAAAAAAGCCAAATCGTAAAAAAGTATGTATAAATTTAGTGGGTTATAGAGATAAGACCTAATGAATGCTTTGTGTTTTATGTTCAATATTATTATTTGTTGTTGTTTGTTTTGTTAATTTTTTTGCTGGTGAAAGTCAAGGGGTGTATTTGATAAATTTCGGAAATTTAAAATTATCATTGTTGCTGTTGTAATATTCATAGAAATAGAATTTACATTTTAAGGCACCGAAGCTTAAACGTGTCCAACCAGAAAAGAAACGAATTCTGATTTTATTAAAGTCGTCTATATGCATTTATCTTTCGGAGGTTGCGTATTTTTGTCCTTAAAAAGATTTCACACCTAATTGAAGTAAAGGCAAACGGAGAATGTCTCTCAGGTGTTTTTTTTTTGATATCATTGAAAGATTCGAATCCACATGTTTACACGTGTCAACAGTTGCCCACCTGTCATCTGGTAGCTAACACAAATTCGGATTATGGATTCTTCTCATCGAAAACAACAACAAATTGTCTTAAGATTAAGCTTAATAATCTAAACAAATGTAAAAGACGGAATTTCAGAGAATTTGCGTGACCTTACAAGATAGTTAATTTTAATTCAGTTACAAAGTACCGGTATTCTAGAAATTATCTAGTCAAAACAGTAAATTTACAGAATTAAAATCAGCACTAATTCATATAATATTCTGTCTTTAATATGACAGAATTAAATTTGTCAGTTTGAACGCCGTTTTGCATTATTTCTTTAACGGATTTATAAACTTAACAGAGTTTTCATTTTACAACAACTATTTACATTTCTTGATTATTTTGATTGGTTTTAAAACAAAGAATCTGCCCTTAGGTGTTAACTATACGTAGACTGGTGTTTTATTGCACGATTGTAGTTTAATTGTCGACATCCGGATTAAGTGCCCCATCAAGCAGGAAACAAGTACATACACTGACCATCCACTTTGATTTGTTTTACCTCTCTGGTAAAAAACAACACAACATGAGACAGGTACAAAACAGAACAAAAGTTATGCACTTTTAATAATGCAGAAGGCATTTTACATTAAGGAAATGTTATTATTTGAGAATCCATTATCAACTTAAATTGTGGATTTTTTTAGTTTAAATGTTAAGACTGTGGAAATAAAACCGTAAAAAGTCTTATTTAATGATCAACGTAGCACGCTGTATATTCTGCAATTCTTTTACTAAATTACTAACATCCGATATTAGCTATTTGGATTTCATTTTTTTAAATAATAATTTCGCAAAATCTTGGAGTGTGTATTACCTTTATTCTAAACGATATCGCGTATTTACATGCTTTTATTTCCACAGGTTTACTTTGTATCAAAAGTTTATCTGTTGAGTTTCTTTGAACACAAAAAAAGGATCCAAAATCGCTTCGGTTTCTCCTTGTCCGTGGCATTCCTTTCAATGCCCTTGCGAGTTTTAAACGAAATTATCCGCGAGGAAAATGTAAAATACTCTCTAGACCTGTCAAAGTCAATTGTCACTTAGATAACAAAGCAAAAATATGAATCACATCCTCTCCAAGATGTTAAAACCCTCGATATGTTATACATACGGCTACTTCCGCTTAAATAACAACAACTTCTCACGTGATTACAAACTCGAAAAATGATTGGATACCTCTTAAACCATAGGTTTAACAGTTAAACCCGTAGTTTAAAGTCTTAACTATATAGTTAACAGATTTTGAGGATTATTGTGCTTATTAAACTTCAAAGTATATGATTAACTGTTAAACTATGGGTTTAAGAGTTCAATCTATAGGTTTAAAGAAAATTCACTTAAAACTATGTATTTAAGTCTCTTAATATCATAGTTTAATGTAATTTTGTCGAAAATCTCTTAAACCTATAGATTAAAGTCTTAAACTATAGGATTAACACTTAAACATAGGGTTTAAGCTGATAAACCTGTAGTTTAAGTAACATTCTGCACAATTTTCTCTTAAACCTATAGTTTCAACTCTTAAACTATATGTTTAACAGTTAAACCCTGGGTTTAAGTCTGTTAAACTACGGGTTTAACAGTTAAACCTATAGTTTAAGTAATTATTGTGCTAACCGCATGCCATAAATGATCTGATATTGTCTAGTATGCAACCTTCTGTAAAAATTTCAATACGATTCAAATGAATGATTGTTAGAGTAATTCCCTTCTTATGTAATTATTGGATTTAGATAATTTGACAATAGTAACAGAGATGTTGGGTAGCACATAGAAAAAAGAGAATAAACTATGCTGTTTTAGAATATTAGGGCACATATATAACTGTAGTAACAATTAATTTCACGAGAACGAATTTTCGAGCACATGGCGTTTTCGCGAGGCTATCAATTCGGCAGTTGTAATATTTTACATGTACATATCATGTTGTTGTTGTTTTTTTTACAAATTCACACAAATTGTGCACTAAAAGCATAAAATAAAAAGAAAATGTGTTTTTACTACTGAAAGATAGAAATATATCCTGAATAATGTATTTTTGCTCGTGGCTTCGCCCCTCATGAAAAAACGAATTCCTGAGCTCAAAGTGAAATATATTTCTATTTTACATTGGGAAAATCAAATATCCTCTATGTATGCGCGTGGGCATATATTTGCGCTGTTGTAATATTCTTAATGATTATAAATCTATAACATGTTTTCGTTTTGCAGGGGCTTGAATTCGCGCTTTTTTCGCAGCACTATTCGATATGAATATAAATAAGTTAGTATCAGATAAACTTGTATTCTGACAACACATTTGCGTGTTATATATGTAACATACTTGATTCCTGAATCTTTATTTAAAGCCGTACAACACTTGTAGTAGATTGGTGTTTAACTCATGATCTAAATATTTAGATTCGGCGGAATCGGTTGCCGTGCCATCTTACACTTCTACTAACACTTTGGAATAAATTATGCAATTTAAGAATTATAACAAAACTAAGACCAAGAAAGAAAATTCGTCCATACTTTATTTTGTCGTAATGTATTAACGATCTGGTTTTTTCCCATGTCACACAACCTTATTCTTCGTAAAACCGGTAACCAGTATTCGATTTATTGTGTCCATACCCGAAGCCGGAAGTCAATGTTTTCAAATACTTGATATTTTGAAACAATGGCCTAATAACAAAAACGAACGTTAAATTTTATCTGATTGAATATTTACGTATTTATTTAATGAATATTTTGGTCTGCAACATGTCGAAACGAATTAGTTAACGAACAGAAAATTCTGCAAAATATATTATGGTTTAAAAAATGACTTTTGAAAACAGTAACTTAAAACCTCGTTTCCAACAAATGCTAATATTTCATTATAGGTGCGAAAAAGAAGAAATTTGGATTCTGGGAGAAATTAACGTTTAAAGAATCCCGATTGCAATCTGGTAAGTTCATCCCTTTCCTGTCAATTTATTTGATGGGGAGCAAGCCTTTTTTACTTTTCTAGTGTCAGTAAAGCTCATTATAATGTTAACTTTCCTTCTATCAAAAAATAGAAAATGTTTTATGGAAGCAAAAAATTTAATTTCCATAAAATGTTGCCCATAATTGTGCGCATTTACCTGACTCCCCATTTAAAACAAGTCACCCTAACTAGGCATTTTTTCGGTGTATTAATATGTTTCTGGTTATAGTTGGTAATTTATTAGCCAAGAACACATCAAGATAAGTTCTGCAACATATCAGGCTTTCATCAAGCAACTTGAAAATCAGATTCATTTAACAAGATTTAGCCATTTCATCCCCATTACAACTTTAAACAGCACAGAACAGAACATAACACAGATATGAAAAACCCTGTCAAGTTGGCACAGTTTTTGTCAATTTGCTCCAAATTTTGCATAATTGGTTGTAATAGGTGGTCAGAAGATAGGGCACTTAGTTGAGAGTGTTGACTTTTTTGTGAAAGAATTGGTGATCCGGAGTTCATTAAAACATACATAGGCGGATACCGGTATAAAGGCGGCATTGAGTACTGGGGTGTATTTAGTCATTTGAGCAGTATGTTGTGGTCCACTATTGAAGTTCACGGTACCTGAAGACTATGGAAAGCCAGAGCTGTCTTATATTGTTGTTTACGAATTTGTTCAACAGCTTTGGTATTATATCAGTTCATTTCTATGATATATAAAACCAAAACATGTATTTATTGAACCAAAACTCATTATATTAATTCACACGTACAATATATTATACGGACTCGTCGATATATGAAACCAATATACCTTTATATAGATTCAGTCTTGCTTTGTTTGTATTGGAAACTGTATTGCATGAAACCA